>NQII01006351.1:80666-95441 GCA_002778355.1 Clitarchus hookeri
CCCGCAGGTCCTAGGTCGTCGTGCAGCCTTCGCCGTCTGCTCGCCCGCTGCCGGCTACAACGTGCGCTACAACGGTAGTTTAGTCACGGCTTATTCGCACTTATTATTATAACCTTTGGAAAATCATCCCATCAATAACTTTTCGGTTGTTTCCTAAATATGTCACGCAACACAAGCGTTTTATGCTTGTGTTAACATGGAAGTGCCTTATTTCTGGTTAAAATAAAAGTTGACTTACTTTTTATCCATACATTTTTATATTAAATTTTTAATTAATTTGAATAATAACAGAGTAAAAATAGGCGAGTTGGCAATGGCTAGTAAGTAATAGTTCTTATGCAAAATATTATTACACTTGAGTGCGCACGAATACGGTGCGTTGTACATTTAGTGTGATTTTATAGACTCAGAGAAGATTTATTTGCATGAGGCGGAGGAATATCCTGGAAGTAGAACTTTGGCAGGGCTTCAGAAAAGTTGGAAGTAACTGTGAATTGACTATGGCATGCAAGTACACTGCAGTGGGGCGATCAGCCACAGTTTTCTGACGGGGCGATAAAAACAACAGGGGATATTTTTAGTATGAAGGGTATTGCTATACANGCGATCAGCCACAGTTTTCTGACGGGGCGATAAAAACAACAGGGGATATTTTTAGTATGAAGGGTATTGCTATACAATTATACACTTGCTAATGACCACCTGTAAAGTGCGGTCCGCGGGTTTCTCTCCCGGGAAATGTTTGATTTTCGAAGTCAAAATTTAGCACTTACTAAAGATTATTTTATGACAAAATCATGAGTGTAGCTCTATCACTAATTTATTTTTTATCCAAACTATCTAAATAAGTTTATAAATACATTTGGTGAACTTCAATGTTTTATTTAACTAGCGCAATATTTGAAGAACTAAATAAAAGTTACGTATTTACATTTTTTTCTTCATACAAGATCNGTTTTATTTAACTAGCGCAATATTTGAAGAACTAAATAAAAGTTACGTATTTACATTTTTTTCTTCATACAAGATCAGCAAGGCACGGACGTTAATTTCGATTGCGTCAGTATCGTACTGCGTTAACTATCCACTAACTCGGATTCTCGGGGAAGGCAACTGCCCCTTTTTTTTTGCATGCGCCAATGGTTCATCATCACAGTGTGGTTTTGGGCCTGGAATCTGAAACTTTGCTAGAGAAATACGTATGAAATGCTATTAATTTCAACTAAAGGGTGATTTGGGGCAGGTCCCGAACAACTTTCGATAAGACATGTAAGAGTATAAGAGAGGAAGGTTGTCTAAGTTACATAATTATTTTTGTATAATATGTAGAAAGTTTATAATTTACAAAGGCATTTCAAGTGTTAATTCTTACTGTATTTTAAGCTGGCACCTGTTTACACCATTAAAATTTTTAAACAACTAATATCTCTACCTATACAAAATCAATTTGGTAGACTACTTCAATCGATGGGTTCCAAAATTGAATCAATATTGATGTTTCTTATATTACAGTAATATTATTTCCAGCACGCGTAGTAGAACTTATTTACATTTTCACTCCCACACATATTGAATAAAACAATATTTTATACTTTGAACACATCATCTCACAGCCCCTATAGGTCCCTCATCATTAATCTCACAGAAACCAGTAGTAGAGATTTTGCTTGTCATCTTTTCGCAATGTTAGTGGAAAGAAGAATCTTCCTTTTCTTTCTCGAGGACTTGATTTCTCCTAGAAATTGTAGTGTTTTTTTAAATGTTTTTTTTATAATTGGTTAGCAATTTTCTGAGAACCTCTGGCTCGTGTCTCAATACTATAAGTAATGAGTTGGCCTAGGGTAAGTGGAAACATTCAGCGTCGGTAACATTACATGAAATATGTGTCTACCAAAGTATACATGAATGGAGTTATAAATAAGAACAATGTGTGTAACATGTATTTAGTTACCAATTAATTTTACTTTCATGTTGTTGTATGTCTTCCTGCAAATGGATCTTGAGTACGCCCAGCTTGCTGGATATAGCTAAAGCTACCAATGGAGTTTCGACGCTACGCTATGAGCTATCAACTATAATTCGGGTCATTGGTATTTTCGAATCCAGTTTAGCTTTATATTATTGAACTAACAGTAGTTAAACCAGCCTCACGGAGCTTCCACGGGTGCAAGCCCCTCTGGATCCGGAGATAGTGACCGGCCATAGTCCCTCCCACGCAACCCCTCGCGGTTTCCATCCACTTCCGCCCCACTGGGTGTATGGATGTGATTGTATCACCAACTCCCCTATTGGTCTATTATTTTACTGTAAAAGTTTTAATATCCACTACCTGCCATCATACTGGCTTATTATGCTATTTTCCCCTCCCAGNGCTAATGCCCCAACCCGAAGATGGTCCCTTTCCATTCTCTTGAATTTCTTCACATCGAAATTAAGCCTTCGGGCCACCACCTGGTGCCTCTGTCGTGACTGCCCACGAACTACGAATGGCCAGGGAGGTGGATAACTCTATTAGTAAAACCTGGCATAGGGCACGCCCGGGAGTTTCCCACGTCTGCCAATTACAACTATGGGATTGCCAAGCGGTACCACGAGGAGATGTGAGTTCCCTTGAACTGGAAGAGGTCATAACTTGCTCTTGACCAGTCCTTCCTATAGCTATGTTTCCTGCCAACCTATGATACTAGGGGTGGCAATACCCCCGACACAATTATCGGTAAGCAGGATTCTCTCCGCCTCTAAGGTGGTGCTCGCAAGCCGAGAGGAGAAGCCCCTTCCGTAGTGGATGATGACCATACCAGGTTCTTGTGCCACAGCCCCAGGGCACCCGGGGAGAGACTATCTCTCCCCGTGTGTTCCCGCCCCCCGAGAATGTCCCAGACAAGCTCTATCTTACAGCTATTACAGCCCTTGTCCCCCCCCCCGCCTTTGAAACACCGCTAGTGAACTGAACTGGCCCTCCTATATCGGGAGTGGGAGCCCGTTCCGTAGTCGAGGTTATCCCGACCAGTATATTGTAACACGACCAAAATGTGTGCAATTTTATAGTCAATTAAGGTCTTGAATAGAGAGATATCCCTTACGTGGTTGAAGTATCCTCGCCAAATATAGCCGCACAGCCGGCTATTCATATACCTTACATCCATTTAAGGCCTAGTTACCCTGTCACCTGGACGCACCTGAGCAGTTGCGGAGAGTATAGATACTTCTGCTAGTTATGTGTACATAAAACATGTCCCAAACTGAAGATATAACTCTTCCTAAAATTACTATTTTTCCTCTCAATTGTACTGGTACATTAAGAAACTTCGCCATTTAGCCTTTGTATTATCTTTGCAGTCAAACCTTCGCAAACATAACACGATAACCTTGTGAGAATTCAGTAGTACAGTATTAATTCTTTGTATGGAGTCACATATAGAAAAATGTGTTTTTGCACTCCTTTCCAAAGTTCATTTCTTAGCTTCGCCATGAAATAGTTGCAGGAAGGCGTGAAAGACTTTAGTACAACAAATCGCCACTCATGATGTAAATTTTCCCGCTCACAAATGCTGTGTTGATGGACCGTCTTCACCGTGTAACTGACTGATGACACAATCTGCCGTGCTATATGCTGTTCACGGTAAACTGAGTGCTTTTGAAAGCCCTGCTTAAGATCTACTTGTATGCACACTGTGTATTCTTCCACCACACGTAAAATTAACATTTCCACGAGCCCAATCACTTTATTCATGCATCGGTGAAGTGAAAATATTAAAAATTATTACTTTACTAATTCTTACACTTATATGCTTGAATAAACAAAAAGCTAAAGAAATAATTTCATTTTTCACAAATATTTACTTAACATTTTTGATACAACGTTAAGGCATGTTATTACTTTCCCTTCGTCGTTGCCAACTTAACTGGGCGCATGCCAGCCAGCATACTCGTTAAAAATATATGCAGGTAGGGGTAGTGATATTTNTCGTTGCCAACTTAACTGGGCGCATGCCAGCCAGCATACTCGTTAAAAATATATGCAGGTAGGGGTAGTGATATTTCGTAAATGTTGATTTCAAAAGTGCTAAATTAACCACGAAGAAGCTATAGTTGTACGATTTAGGAGCCAGCACAAATTAGGCGACCTTTCCTTATATGTATATTGGAACGAAGTTGAGGGTGATCAGTACCCGCTATGTCTTGGATTCATCAATTNGGCGACCTTTCCTTATATGTATATTGGAACGAAGTTGAGGGTGATCAGTACCCGCTATGTCTTGGATTCATCAATTTTATTGCCACAAGTTCCAGTTCAAATGGTTTAACGACATTTTTTTGCACGTCAGAGCATAAATAATAGCTTCTGAAACTTTAATAAAATGTTACAGCTTCGTTACATTTGTTAATATTGAACTAGTGACTGCCATAGACTTAAGATGAGGTAGACCGATCTCGCTGGACACGCACAACCAGTCTCCGTGTTCCAGCATTGAACTGCTTTTATGCCAACAAGACTAGCAAACACGGCGTGGATTAGATTTGAAGTTAGAACACTGTTTTGTAAACAAGTGCTTTGAGATGGTTTTCATACTNAGCAAACACGGCGTGGATTAGATTTGAAGTTAGAACACTGTTTTGTAAACAAGTGCTTTGAGATGGTTTTCATACCTATTTTTACCAATTGGCAATGCAGTTCGAGTAAATTGAAATTGGCAAAATTATTTTATTCATATAATAGTGCTGGTCATTTAAAAATTAAGATATAAACAAACNGAGTAAATTGAAATTGGCAAAATTATTTTATTCATATAATAGTGCTGGTCATTTAAAAATTAAGATATAAACAAACACGTTCATCAATGTTGACCATGTGATTGACACTTGTGTTACTTTGGAGTATATCACTGCTGGGTACTTGCGCAGAAGACGAATAATCGGTCTACCTCATCTTTACCTAATCTTTAGTCTATGGTGACTGCCAGAAAGAAATAAGACATGATTTATTGCCGGCGATTTTAGAAGTGTAACAATACACAATAAAACCGAATTTATAAAATGCACAAACCGATTCCCTGTGCCCTGTTGATCAGTAAAACGTAATGCAAAATCTGTAATGCAGGCTGTGGTGAAAATTTCATAAACCCAAGTGTCTCATGTGTTGGCATTCTTGGAGTCCCAAACGAAATATGCTGTTGAGTGACGTCGAAGGTGTTGCGCGTTCGAACGGAGCTATAGTGGGTAGGCGTGTGTTGAGTGAATGGTTTGGCACNTGAGTGACGTCGAAGGTGTTGCGCGTTCGAACGGAGCTATAGTGGGTAGGCGTGTGTTGAGTGAATGGTTTGGCACCTTACAGCCATGAATTTGTCAAAGAGTATCAAACTATATACTGAACGAAATATGTGCTCGTGATAACCCCTTCAAGAATATCACCCTGAATTTCACCTGTAAACAGGAAACGACGGGAACTCTGATCCAATTCCTTGACGATGATCTCCTCTCCGTGCCAAATAACAATGCGGAGGATGTGCCGCCTAGTCTGGCAAAATCGCTGAGGAAACCATTTAGACACCTTGCACAGAACACGGGATGGACATGCCCAGCATGCCATGTGGCAGCTATATTAGGCAGGAGTGCTGCTTGCATGCTGTGCAGGAACTGAACCTAAGTGAACAAGCACATGTCGAATTGTTGGTGGTTAAAGAAGTTTTTTTCAGCGATAACAAAGGAATGTTAACCAAGACATGATTTACAGATGATACGCAACTCCCAAATTACACACTGTTAGTTCAGAAACCCAACTTCCGATGTGCAATATCCTGGTCGCGCCCGACTGGTACCGTGTACTTCAGAGAATCCCAATAGCAAAGAGAGTGGGATCCACACTCCGAACTTACTTCCAGGCTATATATGAACACTGTAATCCTCTTCGATTCCCGAGCCTGCCATCTTGGCTGCAGATAGCTGATTCAGCGTGAGCGAAAGGAAATTTTTGATTTTTGAGTTTATGCCTACATCTCACGACTGGTCCACCTCGACACCATTGAGAAAATATGTAATGCGATCGATCATGTGGAGAATACCATTGCTCGAAATTTTCGTTAATGCTGAGTTGGATCCATCTTCTTTTGTCAGTGTCCCCCTAATTCGAAGGAATGACTGGCAACGAAGAGAGCAGATATCTTGGTGTTTGACTGCAATCCGAACTTCTGATTTTAGTGTGTATGGTCCAATCAGGAAAGTCTGATACACATGAAGCTCCACCTTCGTGATGCTGTCTTCAAAAACAACAGGCTCTTCTATGTTTATGTAATCTACCATGACGATTGACTTTGAAGCTCAGACTGCGGAGAAAAATCTCACAAGCATGTGTTAACTCCTCGGTGACCTTAGGCATACTGATTTCCGGTTTTACACGATACTTTATCTTATTGCTTCTGGTCGTCGTAACTCATATTCCCCCCATCTTCTCAAATGGAGGCGTAGGGTGATTTCTTCGTTTCGAAAGTTCACCAACTCTCTGTGCTGGTCGACGACCGTCACGACCACCTCGTGTGCTCTCTTCGCGAAGACCAAAATGAAAATGATACTTTGTGGTGCAACAACCAGTTTAAAATCTGGAGGGACCTAAGGGGAAAATACGTGCAGCGTATTGCTCGGCCTGCCATTGAGGTATGTACCACTGATCAAATTGCAGTTTATTTGTATCACATTGACTGGCAAGATGTTTATGACCCGCGACGATTCTTGGGTTTTGCCAGCTTCGTATATGCGTGGCTCGAACCTGAGCATCGGTCCTATGGAATCTGCTTTCGTAAAGTCGATATTTTCAATGCATCTGATGACACTCTTCAGAATATTGGGATTTCCATGTAGTTAGAATTCTGTGTCGAAGGACAACGAATATTCAATATACCTTGCAATGTCGGCCATTTCATAAGAGCCTACGGCAGCCTCGCCTCATGGAGACATTACAGCTTTTCACAAGGTACAGCGTGCATTTTTTCCCATCGATGTTCGGCATCGCATTGTAGGTCTTGAAAACCAACCAGGCTGATGCACCATTCCGCCTCCAGGTCGAGTGGCGGAAAGTGCACCGCACTCAGCTCGGAGCAGATGCCTAACGGTGGAACTGCAGACATTTGTGTCTTCGGTTACTGGTTCGTTCCTACAAGTTATTGTATAGAATGACTATACATCGAATGGAAACCATCAGTCATGTCGATAAAACTTACCTTGACGGAGCATAGGAAGTAGCTGTAAGTTAGCATTGGCCTGGTCCATTCAGGCACCATCGTAGTTTGGGTGGAGGATGAAAATGACCGAAACTGTTGTAGTAGTCTGCATGATTTCCATATTTCACATAAGTTACCCAGTGAGTACCGGGCCCGGCTGTTGTAGCCATATTAATTATGACACTCGTCTTTCTTGAGTTTAGTATCTCGCATAATCACTCTCCTGAAATTAAGTTATTTCAATTTGCGCACAAACAGTTCCAAATCCATGTTAGTGAGCAGTCGTTTCGGTGGTGAATTCATGATTTCTTCTTCCTGCTGCGTCGCTTTTGTACACTTCCGCCTCCTACTGGATATAACATTTGCTAGAGGCCTTGGCCATTTTTTTCCCCATAATAATAGTTTCCATATTTCCATAGTGTCTTTGGGGGTCAGACAGCGTCTTCCGTTCGTTAGATGCTGTGTTGATGGCTCGGACGATAACGCTAGTGGCTCCAATTAGTCCCCCGAGAGCTCCGAGTGCAGGCAAAAGCAATGGAAAATCTGCTTGTAGGTGTTTTATTGCTCTTGTGTGCTTTGTTTTCCTTTTGCAATCACTTTTAGTTTCACTTGTGCCTTTTTCTTGCTCTTTGCGCCCGTCCCCATCTTCACCTTGGTTATCACAATGTTGGAAACGCCCTAGGTAGCTACTTTTTCTCCGAGCCTGGGGTCTGACGATTTTCTTATCTAGTCAGCCCTTTGCGCGAATATCTTGTCTGCCTAATGCCTTGTTTCGAGATCCTTGTGCTCGGAATAGGCGATGTCGTGCTGCTTGCATGCCTCGTCCAGTGCACTGATGTCCATCTCATTGTATGAAGCCATTTAACTAGCTTGGTTCCTGGTCCGCTGAACCTGTTCCCAGGAATATGCAGCTCGAACAGTAGATTGTTGATCAGTATATCGACGATACATTTTCTGAACTTGCTCTTACCTCTTCGAGACATCGTGGTGAATTGAGCGCGAAAAGNATCAGTATATCGACGATACATTTTCTGAACTTGCTCTTACCTCTTCGAGACATCGTGGTGAATTGAGCGCGAAAATTATAAATATGCTTGTTTTATCCTTTTTTTTTGTTTCAGTATCATTCTCTAGACTTGGAACATTACCGACATAATGTGCTAATGATGCATCTTCATTGCTGCATCTGCAGTAAGGCATTTACAGTTTCACGCATTGTGTGCAGGCATGAAGCAACAGCCTGCAAAATGAAAAGTCACACTTTAACTTTGTCAACTTTGTCAACGGCAGTATACTCGGAAAGATATGTTGAAGAGGCATTCTAAACCGTTTAGCACTGATTCTGTGCCACCGCAACCCCTGCACGCACCGCAATCAGCATCGCATGCACCGCAATCAGCTCTGCATGCTTCTGCTCATCTCATGTATTATATATAACAGGCAGAAGAAAATAGCTTACAGATTGGTAGGGGCCCATACACATAGCATGCCTGCCGAAATATCACAGTCCTTTTAGATGTGATTGTTTCAGAAAATTATCATAGTCCAATCGCTCAAGAGTCTCCTTATTTGACTGATTCGTGTTCCGGTAGTAACTGTATAAAAATGGCTCCGGGCAGTGTTTATGTGATAATCCTTTAGGTGAAATAACATGAGGATGAAATATGTTTTCACATTAAAAAAAATTATTCACAGGCAGGGTTGTGGGCTAATGCTGCAACTTTGAGAATTATGCGGCTAGCAAGTCGGTCACAAGTTTTTTCAACTCGTCTGTGAGGGTCCTTTCGGCCTAATAATATTGCACCTTGTTTACAAAGTAAAGCTAATTTTTTTCCGTTGTAACGTGCGTATGAGGTTTTTTTTTCCTTGGATTGTTACAAAATTGACTTTGGTGTGAGGAGTTAAACATGACAAAATAAATTTTTACTTTGTGATGTTATTTTGAAACTGTGGCTGGATGGACAGCGCACTGAATCTGCCGTGTGCGACGCGGAGACAGTGTTACTCGACACGAGAGCGAAGTGCTACTCATGGCTGCCAACATGTAAACTGTGAGTGTCGTACGAACCTATAACTGCCATCGCCAATGCTGCCACTAGTATATCACCTCTTACAGTGTCTGTATATGTGAGGCACCGTCTCCTCAAAAACGATCATTTTAAACGCCGTTGGCGGCTACAGATTATGTTTCTCAAGGATGCCCAGTGACCTGATGTAATAAAATATCCGAACTTACCAGTGTGCCCTAGCTGGCGGTACCAAAAATGCATTGACAGTTGGTAGATGTAGTTAGGCTAGGAAGGGTACTGGAAGGGAGCCGGCAGCACCACCTGTACTTTACAATCATAAACAAATATTGCTGCCACCTGGTGGCTTAATCGACAGTTCACCTGGTGGTGAAATCGATTATTAATACACTAGCATCACCTAGGCGATGTAGAAGTAAACATATGAAATCCAAGATGGCCTGTCGAGCATAGACGAGAGAGAACTCCAGTAACGTATAAACCAATGACAAACAAAAATAAACAAGATGGCTGCCAGCTGATCAGAAAGACAGAGCACGAACAGCTCCTTCTCCGATCCCGTATCTCTTTATCACCCAACATTAGAAATTTAAAATTTAAAAAAAATTGTCAATGCATATATTTAGATTTTTAAAATATTTTTTTTAGAAAAACTTGAAAGTTTATATATATACATATACATATACATATATATATATATATATATATACACACACTGGAGAGACAAAAATACTTGTACAGGCGTGCGTATGCAAATAACAGAGGTATGGAACCAATCAGAGTAACGCTATGCGGTCGGCAGCGCCTATATAAGACAACAAGAGTCTGGCAAAGTTGCTATATCGGTTACTGCTGCTACAATGGCAGGTTATCAAAATTTAAGTGAGTTTGAACGTGGTGTTATAGCCGGCGCACGAGAGATGGGACGTAGCATCTCCGAGGTAGCGATAAAATATTGATTTTCGCGTACGACCATTTCACGAGTGTACCGTGAATATCGGGAATCCGGTAAAATATATAATCTTCGACATCGCTGCGGCCGGAAAAAGATCGTGAACGAACGGGACAAACGACGACTGACGAGAATCATTAAACGTGACAGACGTGCAACCCTTTCTCAAATTGGCGTAGATTTCAATGCTGGGGCATCAACAAGTGCCAGCATGCGAACTATTCAAAGGACCATCATCGATATGGGATTTCGGAGCCGAAGGCCCACTCGTGTACCGTTGTTGACTGCACGACCCAAAGCTTAACGCCTCGCCTGGGCCCGCCAATACCGCCATTGGACTGTTGATGACTGGAAACACATTGCCGGGTCTGACGAGTCTCGTTTCCAATTGTATCGAGTGGATGGACGTGTACGGGTATGGAGACATCCTTATGAATCCATGGACCCTACATGTCAACAGGGGACTGTTCAAGCTGGTGGAGGCTCTGTCATGGTATGGGGCGTGTGCAGTTGGCGTGAAATGGGAACCCTGACATGTCTAGATACGACTCAGAGAGGTGACACATACTTAAGCATCCTGTCCGATCACCTGCACCCATTCATGTCCATTGTGTTTGCCGATGGACGTGGACAATTCCAGAAGGACAATGCGACACTCCAAACGTCGAAAGTTGCTACCGAGTGGCTCCAGGAAAACTCTTCTGACTTTAGACACTTCCATTGGCCACCTAAATCACCAGACATAAACATTATTGAGCATATCTGGGATGCCTTGCAACGTGCTGTTCAGAAGAGATCTCCACCACCTCACACTCCTATGGATTTGGGGACTGCCCTGCAGGATTCATGGAGTGAAATGCCTCCTGCATACCTTCAGACATTAGTCGAGTCCATGCCACGTCATCTTGCGGCACTTCTGCGTGCTCGCGGGGACCCTACACGATATTAGGCAGGTGTACCAGTTTTTTTGGCCCTTCAGTGTATATATATATATAGACTTTTTTAAAAATGTTATGGGTTTAAGGTCATTTAAGGTTATGTGGTATATATTTAGGAAAGAACCAAACACGTCACCCATGGGCGATTTTACAAAGTTTTATTTCATAAAGTGCCAAGAAACTGCGAGTAGCCTATAGTTTCTGTCACGTAATGTTGCGTGTGGCCTCCGTCTAAAAGGGGCATGTGCATGATAAGATTATGAAACATATCCGCCATGTTGTGACGCCCACAACATTGGAAACCTAACCTGTCAAATTAAAAATGATATTATATTATCAGAGCATGCAGATATTTAGCCTGAAAGTTTAGCCTCAATATTTTTTATTCGTTTAAAAACTTCCGCATTTTACTTGCATTAAATACAGAAATGTGCCTCAACGTTTCAAATGTTTTGCTTGTCACAATATCTCGATGGACGAATAATGCACCTTCAATGACGTCATATAGTCTATTCGCGGTTTCTTCGCACTTTTTGAATAAAACCTTTGAAAATTCACCCCATGTATGACGTGTGTGGTTGATTCCTAAATAACATGTATCTCAAGCGTTTTGTACAAGTGTTAACATTGATTTACCTTATTTTTTGTTAAATAATAGTTTTACTTATAATTTATATATAAATTATAAAATTTTGTTTCTAATTAACATGAATAAGAACAGTGAGAAAAAAGGTATGTTGGTAACTCCTAGTCAGAAATATTTATTATGCAAAATATTATTACAATGAGTGCCCACGAATGCAGTTCGTTGTTCCTTTGGTGTACTTTTCTATACCTGGTTAAGCATTGTTTGCATGAGGCGGAGGAATATCCTGGAAGTAGAAATTTAGCAAGGCTTCAGAAAAGATGGAAGTAATCGTGAATTGACTAAAACATGCCATCTCCTGTTATTCCTACCGTCATACTTCCTGGGGGGAAGGGGGGGGGGCTGAGCGGTTAGCCTTCTGGCCTCCTACCGAGGTGAAACGTGGTCAATCTCGGGCAGGGTCACTCCCGGATTTTCCCATGTGTGAATCGTGCCGGACGATGCCGTTGGTCGGAAGGTTTTCTCGGGGATCTCCCGTTTCCCTCACCCTTTCATTCCGGCGGTGCTCCATACTCACCTCAGTCACCCTCATCGGCTCTGTAGACCTCGCTGTTACGAGCCGCCCAAATCTCTACACTCACTCCTTCCAAGCCTGTTTCACAGATGCCGTTGCAGAAGTGCGTGCACGATGGGGCTGTGGGTAACAGCTGGCGCTAGGCCTGCCGCCTCGGCACAGTAGCGTGCACGGCCGATGACGTCTTCCCGGGGCCACAACTCCCTCCGGAGGCTCCTCGGGCCGGATTAAGGGCGGAAATTAATTACCCGCCCCCGGTTCTTATCCGCAGCTCGCCGACTGCTTGCTGCTTTAATTAGATGGGCCTGGCGGCGGTGGGGATTCGCGTTTGAAAGTTGGCAACTGCCGCTGGAAATGAAGTTACGAGATCACTGCTCCGTGAGCTCTCTTTCTCCCCGCCTGCCACTCCTCGTCTTCTCCTCCCCCCTCTCTCCAATGGTGTTTCCAAGCGGCGCACAAGTCGTGCTCACGCGCTTCTGCCGCTCCAAATAAAAGCTCCGTGGATGGTCTGCAACACTGGAAAAGATGGCGAAAACATACACTGTCAAAAAATGTTTCCTACTTTTACGAGGAAAATTCTTGGAAACCAGTTGCCAAGAAAGTCTTTTGTAGAACTAATACATGTTTTCTAGTAAAATCTACACAACATTTATTTGTAATGTTCCACATTATACCATTTTATGTCAACTAACATTATTGAAAAAAAGGAAATAAAATTATAATTTGTGTTCTACGAAACAAATGTGATGAATAAAAAAAAAAGAGAATTATAAATATAAAATAATTCACGAAAAATAAATTGTCGCAACCTGTCGCCACGGGGATTCAAACCCACGTCAGTTGCGTTAATTCTTCGCACATTTAACAATTCAACCAACTTGCCTCATGAAGTTAATAAGAGTTATTTTAAAATTATATACCATGTAGTCACTGACTAAACAAGGAGAAAATAAACTTGTCTTCATTGATTTATTAGGATTATTGAATTTTTTTTTTAAATGTCTCACGTTATTTACTCTTACATTATATCTTTTTGCATACAACTACGCTTAATATCACCCCTAGTTTTGGCACAAGTAGCTATATACGGTTTTATGTTGTTCAGTGTCCGCCATTTTATCTGAGCTCACAGATACGCGTCAGTGCGCTGCAAACATTTTTGAGGTCTATTGTAAACACAGATATTGTAATTTTACAAACAAGCAATTTTACAATAGAAATTTTTATAGTATTACAAACGTTTGTAAAATTACAAACAATTTCTCAATACAGATTAAAACAATTTTTTTCACATCTGCATTCCTAAAATGCAGATATGAAACAGTCGCTTATATCACGAACTTCAGCAAAATGGCGCCACTCACCAGTAACACGTCGATACGTCGTTCGCCAATCAGTGCCTGGTTACTTACTTGCCAGCCAGCGGCCCAGCCAATCAGACACAACGCCCGTTCAAGAACCTTGTATAGCCAATCAGCGAATGGATACGCCCAAAACTAAGGAACCGCCGCGCTATTTAACGGTAAATTCATATCAGTTAACTCTTTCAAACCCACTTTAATTTATTGTTCCAGGTGTTGAAAAAAAGATATATGATGCGATTTGTACTTAAGTCGACAACCGCTTGTTTCGTTGTCACAGTCAATGAGCTGTAAGCTATATGTTCCGCTACAGTAATATGAACCAATTATGACCTAGAGCAGTAAGATGGTTTGCCATTAATTTACCCACAGGTAAGATCATTGGTCTTTGAGCTTCGTAGTGTGCAGTACCGACCAGAAATTACCTGCCCGTGCGTAATGTACACAATTGTGAGCAGTGGGTCTGAATGGGTTAATCCTCCTTCAGGTGGAATATGGATACTAACACCAGTAGGCGCAACTAATCTGTTGGATTAAGAACTCAAATATCAGCCAAGTTCATGAAAAATGCGTTGGAATAATAGGCCGACTAAAACATTTCAGCTCATTTCAGTTTTGCATTTTAAACTGGAAGTGAGTGAGTGAGTGAAGATATTTGGACGTCCCTTAACATCGAGGTCTTGAGAGCCTATGAGGGTGAAGCGAGGCGATTATGGAGCAGCGCCAGAATGAAGGGGCGGGGAAAACGGGACATCCCCGAGAAAACCCACCGACAAAGAGGCATAGTCCGGCACGATTCCCACATGCTACAATCCGGGAGTGACCTCGCCAGGAATCGTACCCAGTTTGCCGAGTGGGAGGCGAGTAGTCTAACCACTACACCACCGTGGCTCCTGTAACTGAAAGTAAATGAAAATTATTACATAACAAATTAAAACACAAGAGCCATTGGATTGGGGTTTACTTACAAACAGCAGTGACTTGATATTGGGAACAATGAAATGCTAAACCGATTATTAATTTCTTTATTACTAGTTTAAAAACAGTGTTGTAACACTATTCACGTACTATGCTGTAGGGTTGGACGGGAGTTATAGAAAAGGGGGAGAAAAATGTTGGAGGG
>NQII01006351.1:97155-115672 GCA_002778355.1 Clitarchus hookeri
CCCCCCCAACACAAGCCTTTCGCCAGAACGTCTGTAGAACGCGTTAGAATTAACCCAGCAGTTCAGACAGATAGGAAAAGGGGATAGGTCTCGTATGTGTAACAGTGACCTGTGTTTACCAAATAAACGTAAGTGTGCGTAAATTAAACCCGAGTACGACTTTGTGTTGACCCCGCATGCAGCCTGTAAGTCATAGGTGAGAGAAGTGTCGAGTCAACTTCTTTGCCAACTCCTCGGTCCTTAGGTTAACTTTCTAAGTATTTCTGTAATAAAACCTGCTGCGTGTGATACGGTCTTCAATGTAAATTGCGCATTACAGTACGCACTGGACTGTTAAAGACATTTCCCGTTATTCTGCGAAAAAGTGCGGGTAAAAATATTTTATGGGACACGCCATAAAATTACTGATACTTTTCATTTTCGGTAAAGGCCTTTCCGTAAATTTCACAAAACGTTTCCTCAATCTACAGAACCTCTCCATAAATTTGCTAGTTAGTTTTTCTGTACTTCTGGCTTAAAAAAAGAGATTAAGGAAAAAACCATATTTAGAGCTAGTGATTTTCCGCGAAAAAAATATGAGTAAATGGTAGAGTTCAATACTATAAGCACCCAGCAGCAGTTTGTCTGCTGCCATTGGTTGCTGTCTGCTGGAGAAGGCGTTTTCATATTTGACCGGGCCACTGAGAATTCGGCAATATCGGCATGGCTCCTATGTGATTCGTGTACAGACAGTTAACATGTGTCAGAAAGATCAAGATAGGTTGATGCTACTCGCCACCTGTGGTATACAGGATGGTTTGTAGGGAACGAGTTACCTTTACCAGGCACAGACTATGGCTGCCTTGAATGTTGAGGCTAAACAATAAGGTAGTCACTCGGTGCTTCAGTTGACTGAGTTATATTTGTCTCGAATATAATACACATCCTTTACCGGAAATTAACACATACTTTTCCGGAAACAAATCATACTTTACAGAAATTAACAAATATTTTACTGACCCTGCGAGTTGTGAGCCTGAAGAGCGGCTTTTATTAAGTACTCGTGCTAACTGTTGCTGACGTTGTGGAGAACACAAGGCATAGGGATTTCCCTTGAGCCACGATATTCGTACTTAGTTGCATTTGTAGCTCTGGGTGTTCCGGCAGTAGGTTGAGGTCTGGCAAGCTGGGTGGCCCTTTTACGGGCCCTCGGACTGGCTGTTCAGTGTTCTCTCCTCGACGACTCCACGATACGACTGACTGACTCTTCTCTCGGCGTGGTACCCCTCGTGAGGCCACCACTGGACTCCCGTTCTCGGTATCGCACTCCGCGTCTCAACGTGGAGCTCCTGGCGAGCCCCCACCCGACCATTGCCTTCCAGCGCGGATTATTACTGGGTCTACATCACTGATTCTGCCGGGGTCCAATCCCCGGCCTCGACTGACTGGCTCACTCGACTGCCTCGCGTCCTGGCGTGGTGATACGACTGACTCGACTTTGTCCCGATGTGGGAGCTCCTGGCACGCCCCTACCCGACTGCCGTCTCTCGCGTTTTGCTAGGGGAGGAGGGAACCTGCGGCAACTGCCATACACTGCCAGCCCTTTCCTCCCGCGTGTTCCACCTTCAGGGTGGGTCGGCGATGTTCTAGCCGCTGCCCGCCTTGGCACGTGTCTTAATTCCCTCGTGGGCGAATTGCTAGCTTAGCTCGGCATAACCTTGGCACGTGTTAATTGCTTGTCCACCCTCTCGGGCTGACCTGGCCTAGCGGCAAGTGTCTACTGGGAGGCCCTAGCGGNGGAAGGGGGGGGGGGCGACAGCGGTGCTTCTAAAGCGCCATGCGTCAAGGTAAACGACCCTACAGTGTTTTTAAATATAACATGTCGTGATATTCCATTTTCGTTACGCGGTTTTTTATTGCATAAAAAATTACATTTCAAAAAGTTTAAATATTTATTCTGGAGCAAGATTTGGACACGAGTCAGATGTTTCAGAGGCAGTAATTCTTACCACTCACCTATAACATCCCCTGCACAATTTTTGGTACACACAAGTTATTTTATAGAATTTTGACGTATGTAACTTTTTCGATTTCTTGTAAGGTTTGAGTATTTAAAGTGTTGTTANCAAGTTATTTTATAGAATTTTGACGTATGTAACTTTTTCGATTTCTTGTAAGGTTTGAGTATTTAAAGTGTTGTTATACGTGTCTGATGCTAATCTTTTAAGTTAGTGGAATAGGTCCAAGTGGGATGGATGTTCTAACTGTCACAGAAACGACATTTTTCTGGTTACAGTGGTGAAGAACTCTTAGAGAAGAATCAGCTCTCTCTCGCTCTCTCTCTCTCTCTCGTGCTCTCGCGATCATGGCNAACTCTTAGAGAAGAATCAGCTCTCTCTCGCTCTCTCTCTCTCTCGTGCTCTCGCGATCATGGCATTATGACGTCAGAGAGAACACTCTCTGGTGGTTTCAATTCGTCGTAGAGAGTGCGAAAGAGCGAGAGCACAAGCTGTAGGAAGTACGGAGATTTTCCGTATTTATTGTTTACACAGCTCAGCTCTGTTTGTCGTCATTGAGGATCGTGTTTCCGTATATTTGCTTTACATTTGCGTAAAAAGTTTTTGTGGATGTAAGGGGCTGTGGTGGCCGAGCAGTTAGAACTACTCGCCTCCCACCAAGGTGAACCGGGTTCAATCCCCGGCCGGGTCACTCCGGATTCGGGAATCGTGCCTGATGATGCCGTTGGTCGGCAGGTTTTCTCGGGGATTTCCCGTTTCCCCGCCCCTTCATTCCGGCGCTGCTCCATACTCACCTCGCTTCCTTCTCATCGGCTCTCAAGACCTCGATGTTAAGAGCCACCCAAATCTCGTCACTCTATGGACGTACGGGAATGTTGAACAGTGTTGGCAGCAGTGTAAAAGAAGTATCTCTCTCCGAGTGCACTTGCAAGCAGGCATGTGAACCCCGAAAGTTAAATAGTGGTACAAACACGCGAGAATTATAGTATTTAGTACATAATTATAGTACGTTAGCGAAAATTCTTTTCGCAGCCATTTCAGATTTGCTGTAAATAACTTCAGCTTTCTATTTTAAAAATCTTTCACGACGTATAAATGTATTATATTAAACTAGAGATGATATTAGAAATGCTACTTTAGCACTCAACATATTAGGCGTTTCTATTAATATTTAAATTGAAATTTAATTATAAAACCTTTGTATTAGTGTTCTCTTGGCCGTATATTCGCTAAGATGACATATGGAGTACTCATCTTTGTGAATAATGACTAACTAGGGTTAATTTAAAATTATAGTATTTTTGCGTACTATAATGAATGTGCTATAGCAAATCGTACAAAGCTGTAAATTATAGTATAAATACTATAATTATAGTATAGTTCACATCCCTGCTTGAAAAGAGAGTGCACTAGCAGGGGCTAGCAAGTAGAGTGGCACCGTTACAAAACGTTTCTCAGCGAGTAACATGTACTCTGTACCTGGTCCAAAACATTTTGAGTAATTTTATTCGCTCATGGTGGCGTCCCGAAACTGAAGAATAATTTATATGAGCATTCTGCCAGAATAAAACATCTACACACACCATTTCCAAAGTAACAAAGGGTTAACTGAAAAATGGTGGGAGTTAACTCATGCAAAAAATGTTAATACATAAAATATAACAATATTCTTATGTTAAAATAACAATATAATTTAAATTTAAAAATAATTAATTTTATATTTCTATGCAGTATGATTAAATTCGGTGAACTAAAAAAAAATGCGAACACTTTGCTGCAAGGCACTAATGGAAAATTACAAATGACGACTAGGCCTAATAAAAGTAGTATTTTTGATTTAAAAGTTAAGTAGCACATACTGCTGCATTTTTGGACATAATTTCTACTATTAAGCTATGGTTAGTATCGCTGATTGTTTTGGTCACTTGTTTTTCACGGAAAGGTTTGTGCGCTGGATTAACATCAACGTTCTGCGTGCACACAGACAGGTGTACTTTGGCTATTGTTTGGGTTCCCGTGTGAGGATACATTCTCTATTTGACTGGACTAATCAGAATTAAGTCACCCCGACACTGAACGTCAGTGATTGGCTGGCAGACACCTAAAGACGCGTGAAGCTGAACTCATCCAACCACGAGATAGATTCTGAACTAACGTGTTTTGCAGCACAACAAGTCGTGGAATCTTTTCGCGAAAAACAGGTGGCCTTAGTTAAGAGTGAGCTGAAGACTGCACACAGGATATGGAAGTCTAGCCTCCGCGTAAATGCTTTCGCGAAAACCAGGTGGGCCCAACTAAAGCCCCGTGTCTCTTCACTGCCGGAGTAGCGTTGCGTACCGCAGGCTGGGTTAGCTCGGCGCGTGAGGCGAGTTGCGACGTGGAGAGCTGGAGCGAGGAGTTGTCGGCCGGACACGGAAGTAGACGATGCATCGATGGCGGCGGCGAAGCTCGCTCTTGCCTTGCACAGCGCCCGCCGCTGCTCCTTCCTTCACAGGCTCCAGTGTCTGCGACGCACAAACAACCCCGCCGCCATTACTGCCTCCCGCAGGTCCGCGCCTTTGTCGCCATTCTACCCTTACTTACAACTTTTCTCAAGCTCTGCTTAAGTTCTACTTCCACGATATTCCTCCGCCTCGCGCAAACTAAGGCCGTATCCAAAACTATAGATTCGTAATTTTGTAATTTGTCATTTCGTAAGTTTCAATTCGTACGTTGCCGACCGTCACTTGTTTAGCACTCGCAGCAACACATTTTTACGTTAACAGTAAATTTTTTTTATCTAAATCTATTGCTTAAAAATAACGTAATAGTTCTACAGTCATCACTGGAATGCTGCCCAATAAATAATAAAATAATTTATTATACAATAACTACTTTTAAAAAATTTGTTGCGAAATATATAAACAAGCACAAAATTAACTTATTTTTTAAAACATGCCTAGTATATTTTATGAAGTTATTTGTTTAAAAAAACGGGTTAGTTACACATTCGCGTATGTGTTTTAAAGGTCAAAACAGACATGGCGCATATTTTGTAATTTCGTATTTTTGCTAACGTCCGTTAGATACAAAATACGAAATACCAAATCACCAAATACGTCGCCATTTTTATATACAAAATCGAGTCACGTGATCATTTTGTCAACAAAACCTGCCATTTCGNATCACCAAATACGTCGCCATTTTTATATACAAAATCGAGTCACGTGATCATTTTGTCAACAAAACCTGCCATTTCGGAGACGGCCTAACATTAACCGAGTCTAGAAAATCACACCGAAGGTACGTGATTGGAAAGAGCTTATTCACCCAGTGTTATCAGGGAACGGCTTACAAACTAACTGATGACCTAGCTGAAACTAACTCCCACGCCTTGTCTGGGATTCGAACCCAGAACCTCCCGCACACCAGAGCGGCTTCCCGCCAACCGACTGCACCACGGGAGGTCGGCCAGAATGTAGGCATTCGTGCGCACTCACTTAAAAAATATTTTGCTCACAAATATTTATTACTAGGCATTACCAACACATATTTTCTCTCGGTTTTTATTCATATTAATTATAAATGAAATATTGAAATGTAGGCTATAATTAAACTGTAAGTAAGAATTCAATTTAAAGTTATTTTATGCTAACACAAGTATAAAAACACTCGTGATACATGACACATTTAGATAACAACTGAACACGTCATATATGCGGTGATGTTTCAAAAGTTTGATTTGAAAAGTGCGAAGAAACCGCGAATAGACTATAACTAGAGACCTGAAAAATTCGCGGATTCATTTCGGGACAAGCTAGAATTCAAAACACGTGTGTTAATAAAATGTCAACCATTGGTCCACGCGGTGTTTGACACTTCCTGGAGAAGGCTAGCCCGATCTTCGCCTTCCGCTGTGACGGCAGACAACCAATGTGCGGTTGATATCGGTGGTATATCTATACATAAGACTATAGAGTCTAGCCTGCAGGTCATTGAACTCGCGAATTTTTCAGGTGTCTAATTATAACTAGGGAAACCCGTTTTTTTCGCGAAAAGACTTTTGGACAAGTTGTGTTCCAACGCACTTTAGTTCAGAACCACTTTCTTGATTGGATCATTTGAATTGTTACGCTGTCGTATCTGCCTGGCCGCGAATCACAGACGGTAAGTATCGGAGAAACATGACTCTGATTGGCTCTCTCGTGTAACAGACTGTCTTCACACAAATACAAGCGGCCAATAGTCAAATGGAGACTGCAAGTGAGCACATAGGATATTGAAGTCCAGCCTCCGCGCTTCGACAAAAACGGGTGGCTCTAACTAAAAGCAGCGCTTGGTAACTTCCTCGCCAGCTGACAGCCCAGACAGTACGCAGATTGGCTAACGTCGTTCCAACATTTTTTTGGCAAGTGCCACAATTTTTGTGATGTTCGTGGGATAAGCGGCAGTTTCGCTTTGTATTATAGTCTTTTCGCGGCTTCTTCACACTTGTTGAGTCGTCAAAACATGTGAAAAATCCCCCCATGTATGACGTGCTTAGTTGTTTGCTAAATACGTCATGTATCACATGCATTTTTTCATGCGTTAACATAGATACCGCCGTAGGTTTATTAAAATTTAAAATTTCTTATATTCAAGCTCTAAGTTATGGCATTGTATTTATAATCGATATGAATGAAAACAGGGAAAAAATAGGCGTGTTGGTAATGCCCAGTGAGAAGTAGTTCTTATGTAAAAAAAATAAAAATATTACACAAATGCACACGAATCTGGTGAATTGTCCCTTAGGTGTGTTTCCTGTACTTGGCTAAGCTTTGTTTGGGCGAGGAAGAGGAGTACCCTGGAAGTATAGGGTAATGTGGGGCATGAGTCCGCATGGGGCAAGAGTCTACAACGTCGTAGTTCTCACAGTCGCCGTTAGATAGCATCAACAATCATATAGGGAATTTTCTAAATGCTTTCCACTCAGTGGACACGACTGGTTGTCCGCTGCCGCCATTAATGGGAGTGGGGTCTCAATTATCTGTTTGGAGGGACGTCTGATTTAATTTTTTTGTGTTAAATAAGTGCCTGCAGAACTGCAAAGAATTTTGTGCTGTCGAAGAATATGCAGATTCACGTAAAAGGTATGTTTTTTTTGCGTATATACAAATAAGGGTGTTATTTTAATCATGCAACTGTGAAATGTAGTTGCCGAATTACAATTTTTCGGTTTGTTGTGGCGATTTTCCTGGGAAGAGTCCTTTTAAACGATTATGCGGACTGTTGTCCCGCAATACCAAGCATTATTAAAACAGAAATAACAGTATTATACATGTCATAAGTTAAATAAAATACCGTGTTTTACGGAAGGGAACAAAGATGTTGGTTAAATCAGAATTATCTGCCTATAAGTAGTCTGTTGGCAACAGTTTTCTACGACAGAAGTAATGAAACAGTAATTTAATTCAAACAGATTTGAATGAAATAGTACAACAAACTGAAAGCGTATTATGCAAATGACTGTAGTAAATGGATGTCAGCACATCCTGGTAGATGCAAAACGCAATATAAAATTGCTAATTTGTTTCGACTGGCTTATGAAAAGGCAGATACGATTAAAATTGTTGCCAACGGCTTTTAGGCACGTGGTATACTGCCAATGTATCCCTGCTATATTTTTTTTTCTGAAGTTGACTGTCTTCCATCTGAAATTACTGGCAGGCATCTCCCAAATCGTAATGACAATCAACCGTCTCATGTTGGTGACAGTACACTGTCAGAAATTTCTATAGATTTACGGAAGCTTTTACGTAGATGTAGAGCTAATTCACGGAAAGGCACTCCGTAATGACGAATAACGGAGATGAGCTCCGTAAATATAAATTACGGGAGCTGTTCGTATTCTTATGGCTATGACTTTGAGACACCAATAATCGAGACGATACCTGAAGCGTATAAAACATAATCTTCACAATACTACTTCATTAAAAAAAAAGACGTAGGTGATTGGCGAACCACTCATGGAGTGCCAATTAGTTGATTTATGTTCAAATTTCTGTACAGGACAAAATATTTTGTATACACAGTAAAACAAGCACATAACGCAAATAAAACAATTTTTTCGTAACCTCATTTTATAAACCGCAAATATAACAAGCGATCCAACACGACTTAAAACTAAGACGGGCGCGTTCGTCACTTTCATGTAAAATCCGTATTTACGAAATACTTGGTGTGGTAGGTGAGTGGTTCGAGTTACTGATTGTTGATTTTTCGATTCTTGTTCAAATTTCCACTACAGGACTAAATATTTAAACTTTTTTTTAATTTCTATGTTATACACAGTGAAATACATTACGGAAGTAACATTACTAGAAACTAAGAGATACGTGCATCGTTGAAGAAAATTTTCATATTTACAACTCATCTTGCGTGGTAGGCAAGTGGGTAAAGTGTCGGGCTGCGAAATTATCTTCCGAGCTCGAATCCCGCTACAGGAAAAACAATTCTGTTTTTTTAATAGTCATTTTATACACAGTGAATTAACCACATAACGAAAATGAAATGTTTCCATCTTACCCCTTTTATAAAGAGCAGATTAAAAAATATTAACTTACAAGATTGTGGACACATTCCGTGAATTCACGGAGATTTATGTGAAATTTTCGGAGAGAATGTTGTTAATACATACGAAGATACAGTAATTTAACGCAAATGTTTGAATAATTTGTAACCGGTATTTTCAGTAATTTTAAGGACATTTTTTCTAACAGTGTACAAATAATATGAGCGCAGCTTGCTTCTACTTCACAGCACGTTTCAAAATTTGAGGAAGCCACTGACACAAACGTTCCGGCTAGGCCTACTGAAGCGGCCATAAAATAATTTGTAAAGAGTTTGATACAGGTAGTTCTACTGACGTTTCCTCCAATCCTTGTCTTAGGAATGTATCCACTCCTGTCAAGTGTTCTGTTACGCCAGAACTAATCGGGCNTGTCAAGTGTTCTGTTACGCCAGAACTAATCGGGCCCTTCCCAAAAGCTAGTCATCCACAAAAGAGACGCAGAAATCCAAAAAAGGTCTCAAATACTCACAGCGTCGCCGTATGCTAAAATGATGTCATTACAAAGTGAAATAAAAAATAGGCCTAACCTAAATAAAACGACCGTAACATCAAAATAAGTTGGCTTGAAGACCAAAGGCGTTGGAGCAAATCGCCAATTGACTTTAAATTGCGAGAAAGACATTGCAAGCTCTGGTAAGGTGGGCTATTTTGTTGGTGGATGTGGTGTAATGTAGGAAGAGCCTCGGACTGGATTACTTGCAACGAATGCAGATCATGGTGGGAGGGAGAAGCCCTGTACTCATTATATGGGAAAGGGCTTTTCCAAATTCAATACATGCCAATAGGAGTCTTATCCCACTTGTGGGGCAAGTTTCCTCATCTAGGCAAACCGGGTTCTATTCCCGGCGGGGTCACTCCCGAATTTTCGCATATGGGGCTCGTGCCGGACGATGCCGCTAGTCGGCGGGTTTTCTCCGTGATCTCCCGTTTCTGCCACCCTTTCATTCCGGGGGTGCTCCATCCTCACCCCGCTTCACCCTCATCGGCTCTCAAGACCTCGATATTAAGAGCCGCCACATCTCTCCACACCACATTTGACCTTTCCTTAAGGCACTAGCTGGATCCCAGAATCTCCTGGGTCTCTATTGATAAGTACGGTAGAAACGTAGTGAACATATATAGTTGAACAAAGTCCAGCAGCATATGGGCTGCAAGGTTCATGCAGAGAGTAGGGGCTCTTTAGAAGAACTGTTAACAGAAGTGATGCTCCTGTGAAACTGTCCATTTTCCTGACATTTTACGTAACAAGGAAATATAATAGCTATAGCCATGCTTCTCGTCACACATATGCGTAACGTCTTGACTCACTATTTTTACACATGCGACAGTCAAGTTTCATATGAAACCCACACCCAGCTGAGAAGGTTTATGTAATAATACATGAACGGACAATAACAGTGTGTTCTACAACATGTCGTCTACAACAGCAACAGTCCAATCACCACACAAAACCACTGGCATTAACATTAAAATTAAGTAAATCGCTGTCAACATTTTTTAAAAAGAGAAATGGCAAGGTTTTAACGAATGTAAAGGATACGCCACTTCTGAGAAGGTCCTTTCCAACTTGTGACGGCAGGACAAAACCATCGCTCATGTAGTAGATAAGGACCTTGTTANACTTCTGAGAAGGTCCTTTCCAACTTGTGACGGCAGGACAAAACCATCGCTCATGTAGTAGATAAGGACCTTGTTCCCCGCGTTTTCAGACAACAAGGCCAAGTTGCGCAAACATTATTAATTAGCTTTAATATAGCGTAAATTTTTTTGTTTTGTATACGACCGTTATTTGTTTTTGTCCGCTGTAGTTCGAATTAACCTCCACGTGAGTTATTGGCACTCCTAATATTCTGCTTCCAGATCGTTACCTTACCAATCAAGCTACCAAGTTGACGTTGGCTGTAATGGGGAAAATATATGTTTTAGTTTTTTTTTTCTCACTATTACGCAATTTATTTACATTTTTAGTTCAATTGGCAACATTCGGATTATTAATACNACTTCTGAGAAGGTCCTTTCCAACTTGTGACGGCAGGACAAAACCATCGCTCATGTAGTAGATAAGGACCTTGTTACCCGCGTTTTCAGACAACAAGGCCAAGTTGCGCAAACATTATTAATTAGCTTTAATATAGCGTAAATTTTTTTGTTTTGTATACGACCGTTATTTGTTTTTGTCCGCTGTAGTTCGAATTAACCTCCACGTGAGATATTGGCACTCCTAATATTCTGCTTCCAGATCGTTACCTTACCAATCAAGCTACCAAGTTGACGTTGGCTGTAATGGGGAAAATATATGTATTAGTTTTTTTTTTCTCACTATTACGCAATTTATTTACATTTTTAGTTCAATTGGCAACATTCGGATTATTAATACAAATAGTACGAATGAACGCACTCGCTTCACATATCATGCTCAAACCTTAAAACCGAGTGCTATGATAACTAAGTGAAAACGAAATTAAAGTCTGAATGTTCAAGTTACATCGTAAAATGGTATTTTAAAATGCGAAACCACATGTTAAAAAGTATATTTTATTAGTTTCATTACTTCACGTGTTGATTACGTTTTTATCTGTTTATAAGAATATTTACTTTCAAACGTATTACATACGATTACTAACAAAGCAGTCCAAAATATATCACTAATAGATCAATAACACATTTGGTGAAAACGTCAGGTATTCAGTAAGTAAAATCAGAGAGAATTTTCATTGACTTTCCAGGAAAAGTGCCTGAAAGTAACTAGTCCGTCAGACGTTCTTAATTAATTGAAAAATATATACGAGTAGTGGCATTATGACGTTTCCAGCACAAAAACTGGGGTTGAAGATTGGAGGATTAACCGCCACCTTGGATTCCGCCATATTGTGTCCTTGATCTTAACTATGGTTTATTCTACTCAGGTTAGGAAACTCAGTGCTTTTAGTTTGGCAACTAGAATTTTTTGCCAGAAGGTAGGCGCTAGCGTCGCATGTGTACCGGATTTTCTCTATTTTCCACATTAAAAACAAAATAATTGCATTAATTATAAATCAAATATAAAATAACTACATAACTAAGAAAATTTTTCTCTTTTATTATTCATATAGCTTAAAATTGTAATTAAAAGTAACCTCTTTGGAACACTGCGCACCTAGTGGCGGAAATTTTCCCTATGCCAAACTCTTCCATATGAAAACTCGTTTTGTTCATAACCTGAGTAGAATTAACCTTACCTTGACCTTTGTTGGCAATATTTTTTTCTGGTCGCCATATTGTTTCCACCTGCTATCTTGTTTATTGAATTTTCCTCTTCATGCTCTGTCATTCCGTTTTGCTACTTCATGCTCTGTCATTCCATATTGTTTTTCTCTCTTTCTTCTCTATCCCACCTGTTCTCTCTCCCACTTTTTTCTCTCTGGCCCTTTCTTCTTCCGCCTTCTTGGATATCGTCTGCAGTATTTCCCTCGCCACCTGCTAGGGGCACTAGTCTCGGCCATGTTGTTGTTTGTGACTACTAGAGTGTACATATGTCGTCAACCATCTTGGCTGTCGTCTGCTGTAGTATCCCCCACGACTTTCGTTGAACTGCCGCCTGCTAGGGGTGCTTGTATCGTCAATCTTTAATTCTGTAGTTTAAGTCGTCGAGTGACACAAAGGAGCGCTGTTATTTAATTTCCGCAGAGCTCAAAAAATCCCGTGAAGGGGTGCAGGATCGAACTGCCGAATCTTGTGGTTGCTAGCATGGNAGGGGCACTAGTCTCGGCCATGTTGTTGTTTGTGACTACTAGAGTGTACATATGTCGTCAACCATCTTGGCTGTCATCTGCTGTAGTATCCCCCACGACTTTCGTTGAACTGCCGCCTGCTAGGGGTGCTTGTATCGTCAATCTTTAATTCTGTAGTTTAAGTCGTCGAGTGACACAAAGGAGCGCTGTTATCTAATTTCCGCAGAGCTCAAAAAATCCCGTGAAGGGGTGCAGGATCGAACTGCCGAATCTTGTGGTTGCTAGCATGGNTAATTTCCGCAGAGCTCAAAAAATCCCGTGAAGGGGTGCAGGATCGAACTGCCGAATCTTGTGGTTGCTAGCATGGTTGTTGCCTTAGCCAACTGAGTTATCAGAGCATATGTTAGGATGCGGGTTTCAAAGACGTGTATAAAACAATGTTGATACAGGGATGAAAACAATTATATATAAATTAAGGCACTCAGTCCTAGTCCTTGTGATTATTCTAGATTAAGAATGTATAGTAATAATATTAAAAATTATTATAAAAATATGAATTTTATGTAAGTTTTTGAAGCCCTTATGACTATCTGAGACTAATATAGACAATCAGAAAGAATTTTTTTAAATAAAGTCATAGGTTTGTAGTAAGAATTTTTAAAAGTATTTTTTAAAGTAGTCTTTTTCTTTTTAAGAAATATCTTCTTTTTAAGTATTTTTTCCTTTTAAATATTTTGTAATTTTTTATAGTATTTTTAAAGCGTTTTTTCTTGTTAAAATATGATGAAAATGCATACCTTAGAAATAAAACACATTTTTATTACATTTTTATTGGGTTTTTATTTACATAAATATATCAATATTAAAGACTTTTCTTTTCATGCACGGGTTTTTTTTTTTGGTTTGGAACTGGTCATCCGTTACTGGATGTTGTCATCCTAGGAAGACAAACCCTGATCGTAGTAGGTAGGAAGCCATACCTTGACCACATCCATCCTTCGGTATGGAACTGGTCATCCATCCTTCGGTATGGAACTGGTATAATCTTCAGGCATTGCCCTCCCATTTTACTGACTGCATGGCCGCTAAAGAAACCATGCTTTCAGGTCCTCCTGCTGGGGACGGAGCAATACAGTTCACCGTAGAGCACTATGGACATATAAAACAATTTAAAATCTCCTTGGTGCTGCAAGAATGAGCTGTACAGACAGGTTACAATGCTGAAAATTATACGACTCTAGGATAAATGCGAACAGAAGAAACAACAAGAAAAAACAGCCAAAAGTAAAGTGAACGAAAGGACAATAGAAAAGAGGAAGGAAAAAAAATAATAAGTAGATAAATAGAATGGGTAAGAACAATACCGCCTCTAGTGGTTACAATTGGCAAAATTTTAAAACTAAAATATTATACTCCTCGCAACTCCGATGAAGAATAAGTGTTGGAACATCCAAGAATTGGCTTTAAACTCTGGTCGGGGGCCCAAACAGCTGTCGCATCATCAATCCCCATGCATGAGTGCACAAGTGAAATTGGCGAAGTTAAATACTATGTATAACAATTTATACCCAAAAATTGCTGATGGTGGTGGTGGTGGTTGCACAATCTCGCTTGCGAAGCAGTGCGTCAGGCTCATACACCCGTGCGTGCATACTACAGCTTGGTAAAAATAAAATCTCGTGCTGTAAAACAGTAATCAATATCACTGTCACCAAAGTGAATAATTATTTTTAGCTGTATGTAGAGGGTGGGGAGTGAAATCGTTTCAGATTCAACATTCAGTCCATGCCCCCAGGGGAAAAGTATACGAGAGTTTTATAGCTGGAGAATGTGAGGGAGGTGAAATCGCTTCTGATTTGACACCCCCGAGGTGAGGAACTGCCCATGTATCCCTGTTTCATTCCCCAACATCCAGGGAGACACATTATTTTGAACATACCAGTACCCCATCCCCTCCCTAGATAGCTCATTGCTTCAATCAACGTCGCACATTCTAAATCAATTATAAAGCTGCAATGTCTATTTAGTTTAACCATCATAAGACTAAAAGAAACACACCTGATAAGATATAAAATTCCTCTTGCATATGCTCTAGTGTGTCGCTAGAAATAATAACACACCTGGCAAGATAAAAAAAATCATCTTGAATGTGCTCTAATGTGCTGTCAGTAGCCACATCAATCAAAATTTCACATATCAAAATACATACATCACCATATGCTTATATTAGATAGAAAACTACTAACGTGCTTCTCTTCTTCTTTTCATTATTCTCTTATTAATTAATTTCTACCCCACATGACCATATGATACTGCATGAAACTTCCATTTCCTATTAATGTCTACTCATTATATCCATATGGCGCCGCCATTATTCCGCCGTCCAATATCTGTTTCTTGTCGTCCTGTCATGTGAGAGTGACTTTGTTCATGCACTGGGTTAAACTTTATGGTGGTACAATCTTATATTATTCATTGTCACACACACGACTTGCTGCTGCTTCATCACCACCTTGTAATCTTCAAAAGTGATTTTATTTTTCAGACTGGTCTTCTGGACTTCTTCTGCCTTCTTGGTTTCTTTGCCACCACATATATAACTGTACATTAAGGTACGCAGCCCCATGAACTCGCTCATTAGTTCGCCACCGCACTTATCTTGAAATTTACCTACCTCTTTCCTGTTGGCGGGGGAGAAGCAGGAATGAGTGGGTGGGTAGGCACTGGCATCCATCTCGTTCATAAGATTGGGGTCTGCTGCTAGGTCTGCATTTCAATTTTGTAAATCAATGAGTCGGTGTCTGTGTAAAGAAGATTGATGTTGTCTTCATACTTCTTTCTCATGACGTCGTTGATGGAACATATACATTAAAATCTTGGACAAGTCGAGTACTGAAAAGCCAGTGTAAAATGGTTTATCAAACAATATTATTTCGTTCTCCATTTTCATCAGGGAAAGATTTTCATAGCAAATCGTCCTGCACTTGAAGGTGGGCTTGGAAATAAATTTCTTCAGTCTTCTTTCATTGCAAACTAATTCTATGACTTGTTGTTTCCTCTTATTCTCCATAAGTTGTCCAAATTTTGCATTTTTCATAAGCTTAAAATTGTCTTTTTAAAAGTCATTGCCGGCTGCCTTCCTTTTTTTTTTCAGTGTTGAGGTCGATGTAGGGTTTGAGCCATGTCTCTTGCTCGAATTGCAGCACATGATGAATTTTGTTGGTTTCTGTTTTGCTTGTTTCAAGTTGATATGTTGCACAATGTAACTTTCTTGGCTTGCAATGTCGTCAATAATTTTTTTGTTCTTGCCGCCAGGAGGACACTCGTTGATGGGCAAGTATGGCAGGTTTTTGTGCGAGTCGTAAAGTTCTGCAGTATATTCTATGTCTACCTCCAGCATGTAGCCAAGCAGGCCATCATCTGGCACCATCGTGGAGTCATTGCTGGTGCTCACCCACTGTAAGTTTTGTATGGGGAGGAGCCGACACATCGCCCATCCGTACAAATTGTTGGCATCTATGTACTGCAGGTAGACAGGCGGCTTCTTGGTATCATATGTGGACGGAGTGTACATGTTATTCGCCTTTCCATGGTACTTGACACACTGGACCACTCCACCTCTGATGCCTTCTTCGATGAGTAAGTACTTTTTGTAATCGACCAATTGTTCCAGCTCACCCTTGGTGTGTTTTAACGTGGCATCAATCAAGAAATCCGGCATGCTCACGTAACAACAGACACAGTCCAGGCCGTAGGGTTTCGAGGCAAAATTTTCTTAAGTTTTCAGATACATCTGACAACAACAATTCATCAGTTTTCATATACATATTTGAGTAATCTTCTTTTGTCTTACAGTCTAACTTTACCCAGACTTTGAGTGCATGGGCATGATCTTCTCCACTTATGGCAGTGTCCATCAATTTGTTGTGAAATGTATCGCTATGAGGCAGTTGCTTCTCTCTCAGTTTCTGCAGGCTGTCAATACAATATAGGGAACACTCCCTTTCTCCCTACATCTACCAGCTCATCTGGAATGAAGAATTGTTCTGTGTTTTCCAACTAGTCTCTTGGCAGGTTTTCGGCGAGGGCGGCTAGGCTGGCAGACATGAAGCGGAAGGTGTCTATGAATTGGAGTGCGAATCTCTCCCATAGCGATTTCGATAATTTGATTAATTTCTCCTCTGTATGTGGGGTGATGAATATGTTTTCTTCGTTGTAGCCCAGATGTTTTATTATAAAGTTCTCGTCATATGTAAAATTATGGAATAATACTGGTAATCTTTTCGGAGGGTGGTGGAGTTTGTTGCAGTTATTGCAGGAGGGGCCAGTGTAGTTTCCAGTGGAGTGGTCGTGTTCCATTACCTTCCAGTTGTCAATGGTGAATTTTTCTTCACAGTAGTAGCAGGTATACGTCATAGCATGATTTAGTAATTCCGAGTTGCTGAACGCCTTCATTGGTTTGATTTAATCATATATTTCCTTCACTTTGTTTCCAATGTCCACGATTTCCTCAATACATTTCTTGGCAGCATTTTCCCCAGGGTGTATTTTAGGCCTCGTTGGCAGACTTGTGGTTCTGGCAGCAGGTATGATGTAGTGGTCGACTTCAACATAATGACAAAAACTGTATGCCTTGCGCTTGTGATAAAGAGTACATGCTAGGCGTCTGGGGGTTATCCTGTTAGTTTTGAATGGCCAGCAGCATTGCCTCGAAATTGGCGTAGACGACGATTGGCATATTGTCTGCATTATGATACTTATTGAATTTGAGTGTTGGCCTTCTTCCCTTCTTGCCATGGCTTGGCATTTCAATACATGCAGGAGCATGAAGACTGCAATATTTTTTTGTTCTCCATCAGCATTTCTTCACCTTTGTTTTCCATAACTCATGCAAGGTCGTTGTAGGACATGAAACACCTTTTACAAGTATGGAATTTTTCTTTGCAGGCTGTAACTTGAGACCTCATCAGGCAAAAAAAATGCTTGATATATACATAGTGTGCATTGTCTTTGGTGGTGAGGAGGAGGTCAAAATGCACGGTACTCTCTTCATTCATCTTGGCACCACCCTAATTTCATCATTAATTATGAATATATTCACATTACTCCAGGATTTTGTTTTTAAAAATTTCGATATTTGTGTGAGGGGTGTGGGAAATTCAATACCATCAAAGTTGAACTTGCTTTCCAGTTCTCTGTATCATCTGTCTACGCACTGTAGGTTGTGGCCTTCAACATATCTGGCGAGTATGGCCCACTTGAAACACTCGTGATCCTCGTTATTCAGGTTTACCACTGCATTCTGAATTTTTATGAGTGCTGGCCAATCGTTTTAGCTGTATGCACGGTGGGGGTCCAATTTATTAATTGTGAGCTGCATTCGCTTCACTGCAGTGATGGTTCATCCAGATCCTTTTGTCATGTACCACTCTACCTGGAATATTTTGGTTAAGCTGGCCTTCACAGCTTCTTCCACTATATATTCATTGAAAATAGGCAAGTTTTTGGTCTTGAAGGCGCGCTTTTCGATTTCATTTTCATGGGGCTCGGGTTTGCCGTAGTCGCACTTCAGGAATAAATTAAATTTTATTGGCCTATTTTCACTTTATTCTTCTTGCAGCTGGTCAATTATACTGTGCTTCATTCCTGCAATATACATGCACACATATTTGGCCTCATTGATTGAATTCTCGGCCACATTCGTTATTAAATATGCTCTAAAGGCAGTCTCAGCCAACACAACGGCCATCGGCTGTCCTGCCCTCACGACGATCTTCGGACATCGTGCTGGTGCTGGCTGTTGTGGAACTGCTGGAGGCGGTACAACCCTGCGCGGTTTCTTAGCTGGTGGGGGTGCCGGGCCTGCAGACTTGTTGACGTACTCCTTCAGCTCATCTGACCTCGAATACTCGTTTCCACAGTCCTCACAGGCAAAAAGTCTTCTTCTGCGGGTTAAACTCATGCCCCTTCTCATGTCTTTGGCCACCTGCTCTGTTGAAAAATGGAACATTACAGAACTTGCAGTTGCCAGCTGCTCTCTGCTGCACTCTCTTCCATTGAAGCTTTCAGAGGACGCTACAAGTTGTCCTCGCACCCGATCTGGATCCCGCACTTCTCGCACACTTGCTCCTCTTCTCTGTGCGGTTTATGGATACAGATCCTCTCGTGCCTCAATCTGTTGCAGCGAATGGTAAAATACTTGTTGTAAAAGCAGTATTGTA
>NQII01006352.1:0-34456 GCA_002778355.1 Clitarchus hookeri
AAGATGTCAGTCTGCCTGATGTCGCGCAACAAGATGTCCATCTGCCTTACGTCGCGCGACAAGATCTCTGTCTGCCGGACGTCGCGTAACAAGATGTCCGTCTGCCTGACGTCGCGAGACAAGATGTCGGTCTGCCTGAAGTCGCCAACAAGATGTCCGTCTGCCTGACGTCGCGTAACAAGATGTATGTCTGCCCGACGTCGCGTAACAAGATGTCCATCTGCCTGACGTCGCTTTACAAGATGTCCGTCTGCCTGACATCGCGTAACAAGATGTCCGTCTTCTTGACGTCGCGTGACAAGATGTCCGTCTGCCTGACGTCGCATAACAAGATGTCCATCTGCCCGACGTCGCGTATCAAGATGTCCGTCTGCCCGACGTCGCGTAACAAGATGTCCGTCTGCCTGACGTCGTGTCACAAGATGTCCATCTGCCAGACGTCGCGTGTGTAAAGATATCCGTCTGCCTGACATCGCGTAACAAGATGTCCGTCTGCTGACATCGCGTAACAAAATATCCGTCTGCCTGACATCGCGTAACATGATGTCCGTCTACCTGACGTCGCGTATCAAGATGTCCGTCTGCCTGACGTCGCATAACAAGATGTCCGTCTGCCCGACGTCGCGTATCAATATTCCGCCTGCCTGACGTCGCGTAACAAGATGTCCGGTGTGCCTGGCGTCGCGCAACAAGATGTCCGTCTACGTGACGTCGCGTAACAAGATGTCCGTCTGTCTGACGTCGCGTAACAAGATGTCCGTCTGCCTGACGTCCGGCTACATGATGTCCGTCTGCCTTACGTCGCGTGACAAGATGTCCGTCTGCCTGATGTCGCGTGACAAGATGTCCGTCTGCCTGACGTCGCGCAACAACATGCCCGTCTGCCTGACGTCGCGTAACAAGATTTCCGTCTTCTTTGTTGGAAACTTAACTCAAGAATGTTCTCTAAACACTGACCAATCACGAGTGTTACAATTTAAATTAATTTGTACTGCCACTCAAAACTGTCCCAACTTTCAAAATGCATAAAGTCGTGTGGCCTTGTAAGTACACGCACACAACGTAAAGATAGAAATACATATAAATATGCCGCCAAAATAAAAGTAATGTTAAAAAAAGAATAAATATTTCGGACTCTGACTCAAAACAAATAAATCTTGCTACAAAAATAAAATAAATCATGTGAAAAAAATATTGAGGTTGTTCAATATAAATAGCTCAAAAAGCCTGTGTTTATATATATATATATATATAAACACACGCTTTTTGAGCTACTAGAATGAGTAATTATTAACACTTAATTTTTATATTTAACAAGCTCAATATTTTTTTTTTCACATGACTTATTTTATTATATATATATACATGTTTATTTATACACGGACATAACTCTGCTCTGCAGCCGGTTTAGAATCATTTGTGTACATTGGTTACTTCTACCTTAACAAGAAAATTGCAAATGTATAAACAATCTCAAAATTTAACCTAACAGCTCAGTACATAAATGATAACACGTTACATAATAAGACAAAACATAAAAACCGAGGCAAGTTTAAAAATATAGTTTTTAAACAGAAAGTAATTTGGTGTCTACAAATTAAAATATGATACACTAATACTACGAAACTGTGTACATCGTTAACAATGACTCCGAACTTATTCCGATCGCAGTCACTTCTCGTTCAAAAAAAGTGGAGAGGTTTGGGTGGCTCTTGGCGAGGTATTGAGCAACGGCGAGAGTAGAGCGAGGTGCATATGAAGCAGCGCCGGAATGCAACGGCGGGGGAATCTGGACGACCCCGAGAACACCAGGCGACCAGCGGCACCGTCCGGCATCATTCTGACGTGTGAAAATCCGGGTGTGGCCCCGTCGGGAATCGAGTCTGATTCGCCTTGGTGGGAGGCGAGTGCTCTAACCAATGCCCAACCGCGGCCCCTTGTTCAAAGTAAACCGGCAGTGTGCGTCAGAACGACTTTTCTTCTGCGTTGCGTTCCGACTGGCTGCCATGAAGTTAATAAGCAGTGATATTAAGATGACTGATGTCGCCAGGATTTGTTCCACACTCATAAGGTTAGTAGCATTGAAAGTATAAAAATAAAATAAAAAAATCAACATTAATAAATGGTATACGCGATTAAAAATAAATACGGTAGCGCGTTTTTTAAGTAAGGATTTCCTTTATTTGAATTCAGTTACAAAGTTGCAACAATTCGAACATGTTCGCTTTTGTAAACCATCTAATCGAACGTGTTTGAAACATATTCACACGAACAAGTTCCAGCGATATATGCAACCGCGCCCTTAATTTTAATAATGGGTCGATCGCACTCGACCATGTCTTCACTCTCTCAACTGTCTTTCTAATTAAGTGCGATGAATGTTTATTGACAAATTTTATTGGCTATTTTACTACCAAATGTATAGAAATATTGGGTTTTGCGTTTCCTTTTGTAGGTAAAAAAAGAGAATTTTCTCCTCTATGCGAAATTAAAAATGCAAAACCTGAAAAAGCGACAGAAATAAAATCGGAAGAAAGAAAACGATAACATTAATGTTTGGCAATGGTTGTTAGCTACGCTTACAATCTCAAGTGTGCGCGTGCCATTTTGAGAGTAACTGAAAGTGTGCTGAATCCCGTGAGTTGCAATCTGGACACTCTTATATTTAAGTCGCTCTCAGGGTTACAAATAATGCACGTACGTAGCACTCCACTGAATATAGGACACTCAAACCCTTCGAAAACATCCAGTTTCACAACAAAAAAAAAAACAATTGATTAATCTTGTAATTGTTTGCTTTAATGTGTCCAATAATAACGCCTAAATATATTCTACATAAATAATATGTATATATTATTATAGTGTCAAATAAATATGTATATATATACATACACAGTATTAATAAAATAACTGCAACGATCAGAGTAACAGTTTAAAATATACCAAAGCAAAACATGAAAACAAAAAACAACTTCTTTTGTCAAGAAAATGCTATTAAGATCTACAATTGCAAGCAGCTGTTTGCTTGCTGTAAGCACGTGTTACATTTCACATGTTATGCATTTGTACCTTAATTACTGTGCGTTCAGTTAATAATCGTCAAAACACGATCATAGGAATACACAGAATCTGTGTTTTCAGCCATCAAACCTCAAACATAGCAGAGTAGAAAATTATTCAAAAGAACCAAACACGATATATATATATATGTTTCTAAAACTTTGATATGTAAAGGCTTTAAATGTTGCTACACTGTGACCTGAATTTACGCATTGCTAGGCTTACAGATTATGTTCTTCCCCGCTAGTCAAAAAACCGTACGAATAGGACTTCCCCTAAGCCGCACCCTCGTAGTGAAATATTCGAGGCTGCCTTTATGGATTCAAAAAAAAAAAAAAACAATTTGTCCCGAAGCAATACTGTTTAGAATATTCTTTTATGGAAGGCGAGCAGCGACTTCGGTGGATCGGATGGAAATACAAATTACAGCGATCTGTTCGGACGTTGAACGATTTCACCGACGCGACGTCGCATGCAGAGACAAGGGTGAGGGGGGCGACCCGACGTCCAATTTACCTCGCTCATAACGTCGCTAAATCGCCCCTACACTGCGGCCGCTGCTTCTGACAGCAATAAGAGAAACTCGGGCTGAAATAAATGGCACATCGTGTCCCAACTGTACAACGCGGTGGCCTGCGTTTTTAAAGTCTGCATTTCTGTGCTTATACTAGAAGAAAATATATATACATATTTGACAGTGGAAACCAATACACTATACGAGTTGGTCCCGAACTAAGGCGCGTTACAACTTTGCGAGACGACCCTGTTTAGGAATTCTTAGTTTTTTTTTATATTATTGCGACGTCGTGTTATAAGTGAACTTGACTCTTATACTTTCTGCAAGCGAATGTGTTGGTCGGTCAGACAAGATGTCGGACCGGTGAAACTCTCAAAGCCCGTGGTCTTCCGGAAAAAAAGTCATGAAATGTGTTTTCGTAACATATCTGTTACGGAAAATGGGGTTGGAAAACACAATACGACCCAACACCTAGTCTGATTAGTAAGGGCGTGACGAATATTTGATATTTGGGAATTAAAATTAGTTATCCGTAAAAATTCAGAAAATATGTGAGATGAAATAAGATGGAAATGAAGGGTTTAAAGTCTCGTCGATAGCGAGGTCGCCAAGAGTTGGACCAAGTTGCTCCGAGAAGCAGGAACGGCGAAGGAATCGACCATGACCGTCCCAGAATTCGTCTGGAGTGGTTTCGGGAAACCGCGGGAAACCGAGATCAGGCCGGGATTTGAACCCAGGTGTTCCGGAACGCGAGTCTGAAGTTCACCACCTCGCTAGGTGTGAGATGACATAGCAAATTCGTGAATAGTGTAAGCCTGATCTAGAACCTGCCATCTGTGAAGATTAGGTGGGTGATTAACATCGCCCCTCGTTAGGAATTAGAGGGTGCCATGTTATCAACCAACAAAAGTGTCTTACTCATGGGACAGAGACCTGAAGAATTCGCAGATTCATTTTGGGACAAGCTAGAACTCAAATTACTTGCGTTTATATAACTTAAGCCATTGTCACACGCGGTATTTCACACTTCCTAGAGAGTGCTGGTCCAATCGTCGCCTTCCACTGTGACAGCAGGCAACCAATGTGAAGTTGATGTCGGCATATTTGTACATAAGACTGTAAAGTATAGTCTGCAGTTCATTGAACTCGCGAATTTTTCCGGTCTCTACTCATGGGTGTTTATCGATTGATATTGCCCGACAAAATTGTGTTCCTTTGTGTCCACCACCTTATTCGTTATATGTTCTCCTGCAACTTAATCTCCCCACACATATCTCCGTAAATCACACAAATCATCTGCAAACAGCATTACTTTGCCAACCATATTGGTGAACAATAAGGGACCCANGTCTCCCCACAAATATATCTCCGTAAATCACACAAATCATCTGCAAACAGCATTACTTTGCCAACCATATTGGTGAACAATAAGGGACCCAGCAATCAAAGGTCTTCTCAAAGTTTATGATGCAGGCACCCATCCCCTTCCCCTTCTCTACTGTNCAGCAATCAAAGGTCTTCTCAAAGTTTATGATGCAGGCACCCATCCCCTTCCCCTTCTCTACTGTCTGCAATCCAGCCAGTTGCGTCTCACATTATCAACCTGCCCTAGAACCATGTTAGTACTCATGCAACCAGTTCTTCTCATTAATAACCTCTGCCACATACCAAGCATCTTACCCACCTTTCCTATACTCGGTGTGACACTCGTGGGCCTGTAACTACCATTTAACGTTCACACATGGAAAATATCAAACAAGGCTAAAAACTTTCACNTGTGACACTCGTGGGCCTGTAACTACCATTTAACGTTCACACATGGAAAATATCAAACAAGGCTAAAAACTTTCACGAATGTGTATATACCTGAAGAATTCGCGGATTCATTTTGGGACAAGCTAGAATTCCAAACACATGCGTTTATACAACTTTAACCCACTGGCCCACACGGTGTTCGACACCTCCTGGAGACCGGAGGCCCAATCGTCGCCTTCCACTGTGACAGCAGACGACCAATGTATAGTTTATACCAGCATGTGTGTACATAAGACTGTAGAATATAGCCTACAGGCCATGGAACTCACGAATTTTTCACGTGTCTACGAATATGTTGTATAGCATCTCGTAGTCTCTGGAATATTGCAAATAAATGATTTTGATTCCCAATTTTAAATGGCGTGCCTTTATCTTAGTAATCACATTCGGTCTTAGGTTGTATTTTGTTTCAGAAACCCTTATTTTCCTAAAAGAATCGTTTCACAAAGTTTGTCCGATATGGAGTTAAGTATAATCCTGTATTTAGAAAAATACTCACTTTACTTTAAAAGTATTTCACAAATCACTAAAAAATTCTTTAGTCAGCAACAATTTGTGAAATACTTTTAAAGTAAAGTAAATATATTACGTGTTTCTGAAACACGTGGACAAAATTTCATGTTATGGTATATATTATATTGTGTGTGTATATATATATATGTATATATATTTATATATCACATATTTTTGAAACATGTGGACAAACTTCGTCAGACAATTCCTTACGAAAACATAAGACGAAAATATATGTACAAATTATCCCCGCAATTTCAGTTTTAAAATGCGTTTAGTTGAAAATATCGGAAACCACTTGTGATTAAGCAATGCATGGTGTTTTGTATAAAGGAGAGCTTACACTTCTAAAAACCTGGCCGGTAATAGCATCCACCTTCCTTTTGTAAATGGCTTTTGGCACCATATGATAGTTTCATCAAACTTTATAACACTACGTTCTCAGCAAATTTGCAAATACAATATGTGAATCAGCGTGTCTAAATTAACAAAAAAAGTTCGTAATGTCAGAACACTCTCGGGGGAACCGTTTGTGAGATAATTCACGTTTAACATTTAAAACAGAGCGTGTTGTGCATACGAGGTAGGCAAACCACCTGCAGAATAACGAACAGCTTCCAATCACTTGACGAGAAAAGGGGTGCTTACATTTTAGTCTTATATTTTCATCAGAAATACAGTGCCAAAATTTGTCCACGTGTTTTAGAAAAACGTTGTGTGTGTATGTGTAGATAGAGAGAGAGATCGAAAGAGATAGAGAGAGAGAGATAGAGAGAGAGAGAGACTCTTAACACCTGATTTATGATTACCTGCGTTACTTGTCTTGCATCACCGCTATGCATACTTTTATATGTTCACCTGTAGTGACTATTATAACCACCATTGTTGGCTANTGTGACACTCGTGGGCCTGTAACTACCATTTAACGTTCACACATGGAAAATATCAAACAAGGCTAAAAACTTTCATGAATGTGTATATACCTGAAGAATTCGCGGATTCATTTTGGGACAAGCTAGAATTCCAAACACATGCGTTTATACAACTTTAACCCACTGGCCCACACGGTGTTCGACACCTCCTGGAGACCGGAGACCCAATCGTCGCCTTCCACTGTGACAGCAGACGACCAATGTATAGTTTATACCAACATGTGTGTACATAAGACTGTAGAATATAGCCTACAGGCCACGGAACTCACGAATTTTTCACGTGTCTACGAATATGTTGTATAGCATCTCGTAGTCTCTGGAATAGTGCAAATAAATGATTTTGATTCCCAATTTTAAATGGCGTGCCTTTCTCTTAGTAATCACATTCGGTCTTAGGTTGTATTTTGTTTCAGAAACCCTTATTTTCCTAAAAGAATCGTTTCACAANTCTTAGTAATCACATTCGGTCTTAGGTTGTATTTTGTTTCAGAAACCCTTATTTTCCTAAAAGAATCGTTTCACAAAGTTTGTCCGATATGGAGTTAAGTATAATCCTGTATTTAGAAAAATACTCACTTTACTTTAAAAGTATTTCACAAATCACTAAAAAATTCTTTAGTCAGCAACAATTTGTGAAATACTTTTAAAGTAAAGTAAATATATTACGTGTTTCTGAAACACGTGGACAAAANTTAGTCAGCAACAATTTGTGAAATACTTTTAAAGTAAAGTAAATATATTACGTGTTTCTGAAACACGTGGACAAAATTTCATGTTATGGTATATATTATATTGTGTGTGTATATATATATATGTATATATATTTATATATCACATATTTTTGAAACATGTGGACAAACTTCGTCAGACAATTCCTTACGAAAACATAAGACGAAAATATATGTACAAATTATCCCCGCAATTTCAGTTTTAAAATGCGTTTAGTTGAAAATATCGGAAACCATTTGTGATTAAGCAATGCATGGTGTTTTGTATAAAGGAGAGCTTACACTTCTAAAAACCTGGCCGGTTTTTGTAACCTTTCTTTTGTAAATGGCTTTTGGCACCATATGATAGTTGCATCAAACTTTATAACACTACGTTCTCAGCAATTTGCAAATACAATATGTGAATCAGCGTGTCTAAATTAACAAAAAAAAGTTCGTAATGTCAGAACACTCTCGGGGGAACCGTTTGTGAGATAATTCACGTTTAACATTTAAAACAGAGCGTGTTGTGCATACGAGGTAGGCAAACCACCTGCAGAATAGCGAACAGCTTCCAATCACTTGACGAGAAAAGGGGTGCTTACATTTTAGTCTTATATTTTCATCAGAAATACAGTGCCAAAATTTGTCCACGTGTTTTAGAAAAACGTTGTGTGTGTATGTGTAGATAGAGAGAGAGATCGAGAGAGAGAGATAGAGAGAGAGAGAGAGATAGAGAGAGAGAGAGAGAGAGAGAGACTCTTAACACCTGATTTATGATTACCTGCGTCACTTGTCTTGCATCACCGCTATGCATACTTTTATATGTTCACCTGTAGTGACTATTATAACCACCATTGCTGGCTANACTTGTCTTGCATCACCGCTATGCATACTTTTATATGTTCACCTGTAGTGACTATTATAACCACCATTGCTGGCTAATTTTGAGAATTCAGAAGTTGGTAATAAATAGTGAAGTCGAGCCAAAGAATAGGCAATCATACGGAATTGAAATGGCTTGGCGAGTCCTTTGACGTAGGCGTACCCATTCTCTGATTGGCTGCACGAAGTTCTGGTAACGGGACTCGTGCTTCATTGGCTACTGCGTCCTTCGAAAGATTCCCTATTGGCGGGGCTGCAGGCTGGTAAGTAAGTAAAGCTGGGCTCACAACCATCCGTCGTGTCCGTTAGTCACCCGTCCGTCAGCCAGTCGTCCGTCTGTTTTTTTCGTCCGTCAGTTGAAAGCGATTCACAATAATCCCTCGTCCGTGAATCTTTCTGTGCGGCAAAACTCCAGTGTGACAACTTAGCAGCGATCTTTCTTTCGTTCGAGGTGGTATTTTGGTCGGAAATACATTTTCGAGAGAGAAAAAAATTGGGGGTAATAAGTTTTTACGTGATAAGAATTTATACTGATGTTTGTTGCTCGCATTTTAAGTTCTTGAACTTACCACCAAAGATAAATGAACACAGATCCACCGCCTCGCATTTTATTTTCAAAGTGCGTACTCGCGTCTACGGAATGTCGCCAGAAGGCGGTGGCCCATCCGTCCGTCAGTCGAAAGTTAAAGATCGAGAAATACTTGACGGATTGACGGATAGAAAAAAAAAAGTTGCCAGATTAGTTGAAGATCACGTGACCGCCGGACGGATGGTTGTGAGTCCAGCTTAACCCGGCGCTGATTGGCGAACGGCGTCCCGACATGTTGCTGGTCGGTGACGCCATTCTGACGCTGTGTGCGGCTGCAGTTCGAGGAATGAGCTGCCGTCTCACCTCTGTCCTCTTATTTACAACATGGTTGTGTGCTGCAAGTTTCTGCAATGTTNTCGAGGAATGAGCTGCCGTCTCACCTCTGTCCTCTTATTTACAACATGGTTGTGTGCTGCAAGTTTCTGCAATGTATGTGCGAATCGCCAATAAGGGCTCCACGATGTTGATAGTGTCGAAGTTAGCAATAAACTGACACACCTGCAACACTATTGAATACACACATGTCTCCGCCACCCCTCCATATCCAAAGTATATGCTCCCTTCGCCCCCTTTTGTAGCTTTTCGCTGTTGTCCCCGCCCGTGCTGTGANTCGAGGAATGAGCTGCCGTCTCACCTCTGTCCTCTTATTTACAACATGGTTGTGTGCTGCAAGTTTCTGCAATGTTTGTGCGAATCGCCAATAAGGGCTCCACGATGTTGATAGTGTCGAAGTTAGCAATAAACTGGCACACCTGCAACACTATTGAATACACACATGTCTCCGCCGCCCCTCCATATCCAAAGTATATGCTCCCTTCGCCCCCTTTTGTAGCTTTTCGCTGTTGTCCCCGCCCGTGCTGTGANCCCCTCCATATCCAAAGTATATGCTCCCTTCGCCCCCTTTTGTAGCTTTTCGCTGTTGTCCCCGCCCGTGCTGTGATGATGTCATTCAGCATGCCCATGTATGTACCAGAAGGAAATTTAATCTACTGCGTACCTGAGACGATAATCGACTAAGACCCGCCGTACAGAGCACCTTAGTAGATCTGGACAAGAAGGCCGATGGCAATACTTGTTTTATAATCAAAATATATTATTAATTACAGCGTCACATATGTGCATATTACTACGAATAAATGCTTAGAAAGCCGCCATAAAATAAGGTTACGATTTAGATTTGACATGTCATTCGCAGCTGAGTAGCAGAAAACAAAAGAAAACGTGATGTGTGTGTGTGTGCGCGCGCACGAGGAACGTCATTACATTAACTTGAAAAATAATGTCTACGAATCTCAATCTGGTTTAAGACATTCTATATTTAACGACCGCTGTTACAGGAAAATACTCTACCATCAGAATGTTAAATTCCCAGTCTGTAATACTTNCATTCTATATTTAACGACCGCTGTTACAGGAAAATACTCTACCATCAGAATGTTAAATTCCCAGTCTGTAATACTTCCTAAATCAGGTACGTACTTACAAAAACTTAAGGGTTGTAATTATGACTCTACATGAGGTAGGACATCACTTTAATATTTTTCAGCAGCGAGATATGCAATAAGGATATGTTATCACATGGTTTACCAGACTGGTTGTTGTGTTTTACATTGTACTATTTAACGTGCATGGTTGGATGTCCNCCCTAAATCAGGTACGTACTTACAATAACTTAAGGGTTGTAATTATGACTCTACATGAGGTAGGACATCACTTTAATATTTTTCAGCAGCGAGATATGCAATAAAGATATGTTATCACATGGTTTACCAGACTGGTTGTTGTGTTTTACATTGTACTATTTAACGTGCATGGTTGGATGTCCCATATAGTCATCTAAAAATGTTTTGCATCGCCTGCAATTGGTTGTACGTGATGAAGGATGTTCACTGGAGATACGTTACCGAAAAATATCCGTCGAATCTGGCGGGGTAATTATTCTGTACAGTGTGAATTTCATCCCATTCTTTCACTTGAGCCGTGAGCAACCTATCAACTTAGAAATCCCAGTGGTGCAGCTCTTTTCTGAAGTTGGTATTGTTACGCGCGGACTGCTGCATTGGACGCAGGCTCAATGTTACCTGGTTATGTGCGGTTCTGTGCTGTGGGAAGGGGATGTCCCACCTCGACCCTCCCCTCTCAACAAGCAGACTCATTCACTGCTCCGTCGCCAGGCGGCCAAGGGATTATTGACAGCCAAACTGGCTGGCATCACAGCCCATCCTCTCCCCTGCCGGGGGAGTCGACGAATGTGTGGATGAGCAAGAATTTTCTGATAATCCCTTTTTCTCGNGCCCATCCTCTCCCCTGCCGGGGGAGTCGACGAATGTGTGGATGAGCAAGAATTTTCTGATAATCCCTTTTTCTCGGCGCAAAACAGCATTTTGAGAATATTCAGGACCAGAGCCGACGACACTATGAACATCCCCCGCAGCCGGAGAGGAGTCAGTCTTTGTGGCAGCCACCTGGCTGAAGTGCGGTCATTTGGAGAGGTCTGGTGCAGCGTGGGACATCAGCGGAGAGGATGGTCGAGGGCGGAGGGTGCGAGATGGCGTCAGACGAGTATTTTGGGTGGTGTGGACAGACAAGAGGGGGTGGCACCCGTCGAGTAGAGGGCTACTGCGCACGAGGGCACTCGGAGCTGTCTAGAACATTCCGGACTGGTGGACTCTGGACTGAATTAAGATGGGACTGTATGTATGGNGAGGGCACTCGGAGCTGTCTAGAACATTCCGGACTGGTGGACTCTGGACTGAATTAAGATGGGACTGTATGTATGGGTGACATGAACTTTATTGTAAATACTGAAACTGTCAAACATGGACATATCATTTATAAACTAATTCAATAGGTTTTGAACACTGTTTATTGGGACTGATTTTAATAATTTGATTGCATTCGGTTCTTTGAGATGATTGTGAATTTTGTTGATTAAATTGATTAATTGTAACAAGCAAGTGATAGCCATTTAATTGTAAGCAATTTTGTCGAGAGTATTTTCTTTGTTGTGTTTATAAATAAATTAGGAAATTTATATTATCTATTTCACTTAATTAAAACCTCCAACCCTCAAAGAACCAGGTTATGCTTACTAACTTTGAGATATTGTAACAATATAACGGATTTTGCAAATATAAACAGGTCAGTAATTCTAGGCATTTAGATAACCTTATCACTACAGCCGCNAATTCTAGGCATTTAGATAACCTTATCACTACAGCCGCCTGTTTTTCGCGAAAAGATTTCAGGACTCATTGCAGGTGTCTGCTCGCGAATCACGGACACTCAGTGCTGGAGTAACCTAACCTAGCTCTGATTGGCCCAGTCAGGTAAGGAACTGTCTGCCGACGAAGACCCGTGGCCAATAACAAAAGGGAAAGCGCACATATGCCACAGGACTTAGGAGTTTATACTTCGCGTGAATCTTTTCGCGATAATCAAGTGGCCCTAGTTACAACTATACTATCGTAATGTTCATAAACACAGAATTGGCTCCATGGAGGCCACATACATCAATGGCGGTGCAGTTGCGTGGGCTATAACCCGAGGAACTTATTGGCAAACTGACTGATGTCTGGGCGTGACNACATCAATGGCGGTGCAGTTGCGTGGGCTATAACCCGAGGAACTTATTGGCAAACTGACTGATGTCTGGGCGTGACTGGCTGAATTACCTTTCAGCGTGGCGAAGAAAGTTGAAATGCATCTGGCGTCAAGTTGAGAGGATGTTCCAGCGAGCCATTAAAAGGTTTAAGACATCACAGGCCATAAAGCGAGCGTAAAAATACTTACCCCGCCGGGACGTAAGATTTGAATCTGGAACATCACGTTTCAAGAGAGCCATTATCGCAAAGTGAACAGTTAGATGGGAGGACCAATCCGTCCCCTACTTTCAGTCGATAGGACGGGTCGTAAACGCGAGAATTCTTTCCTGTGTGTTAAGTGAATTGGTGAAAGGATGAAGGAACACTAGGGAGGAAGGGGGGGGGGGCAAGTTGGAAACGGACAGTAAACCTGGCCTTCTGAGAAGAATGGAAATGTGGCGAAAGAAAATAGGGGAGAAAAAAAGGCTCAAGAAAAGTGCGGAAGCGAAAAAAATTATTGATTTTTATTTCTCTGAAGGTGGTAAGTGCCGTGATAAAATTCGGTCATCAAAGTAATAATGGGAAGAGACGCCTATGTCCGTTAACTCCGCTCCTGGTCTTAGGAAACTACTCGCCCTTAACGCCCCTGAAGTGTGTCGAGTGAGAAACGAAGAGGCAAGGGGAAAGTGAAAAATAGCAGTTGCAGATAAACGGAGTATTTTTGAAGACGAAACATTGTAAATATTAACACCATAATTTTATTTCAGTTACTTTTTGATCTCCATTAATGATTATTCAACATATTTTATTCCAATTAATTTATCCATATCCACGAATGGTTATTCCTGTAGGCCTAAGACTTTTTTTTTAAATAGGTAAAAGGGGAAATACATGAACTATTTTCGCATCTGATCTTTAAATACGTGTTGAGTTTATNTTTTTTTTTAAATAGGTAAAAGGGGAAATACATGAACTATTTTCGCATCTGATCTTTAAATACGTGTTGAGTTTATTTGGAAGTTGCCATCTAGGCAAGCATTAATGTACTTGTTTGACTTTTTAAAAAATTCATTTTTCTCATGTCCCTTTTAGAAAAATTAAAACCATCTAACATGAGCTGTTTTTTTATATTTGTTAGAATGTACTGATCAGTGATTTAGCAAGTCTTTCCCAGCCAAGCATATTGAGAATGTGAAAATATTATATTATAAAAAAATTGTGCTCATGTTAATAGTTGAAGCATTGCTGAATAGTCAAGTGCAATTAAAAAATATTTTCTTTNTTATAAAAAAATTGTGCTCATGTTAATAGTTGAAGCATTGCTGAATAGTCAAGTGCAATTAAAAAATATTTTCTTTCTCCAAAGTTAAATTAGGTGACATTATTTTCCTGTCCCAAATAAATTAATGCTAGGCTTATGAGATCACCCCAGCTGGAAGTTTGTCGGTAAATACTTGTCTCGCTGCAGACGCTCGGTCCATAAGTCTTAACCAGGAAAGATTCGATTCCTAATTCCATGAAGATCTGAAGTTACNTTATAAAAAAATTGTGCTCATGTTAATAGTTGAAGCATTGCTGAATAGTCAAGTGCAATTAAAAAATATTTTCTTACTCCAAAGTTAAATTAGGTGACATTATTTTCCTGTCCCAAATAAATTAATGCTAGGCTTATGAGATCACCCCAGCTGGAAGTTTGTCGGTAAATACTTGCCTCGCTGCAGACGCTCGGTCCATAAGTCTTAACCAGGAAAGATTCGATTCCTAATTCCATGAAGATCTGAAGTTACTTCAAAATTGTAGAGTAGATAAGAGAATTGCTCCTGTTACTGTGATATGGAAGTGCTCATGTAAATTATATTTAAATCAGAATGAGAACATACGTCATTAAGTAATGAAGATGCTCAAGCTGCGCATTTTCAAAACTTGATTGAGGATAGAGTTGTCCACGTAGGCTCACACAGATCAATCTTCCTCATGAAGAACGTGATAGACAGGATTTTGATGGGGCAATAGCAGAATACAATCCTTCAGATACTTTCAAAAGTACACCCATGTCCAAAAAAAAGCACTCATTTATCTATAACCTGAGAGTGAACGGTGTAGATTTACACGTTTGCAAAAACCAAAACGTCTTCCAGCAAGTACATCGTGTCTCAGCTAACGAATAACTTCTGCTTTGGAACTTTCAGTTGATAATAAAAGTCCTTACGACATGCGTGGCAAGAATTGTAGTGGGGATGCGATTCAGGGACATATTTGTGTTAAAATACATTAACATATTCACAGAGTTTGAGGTCAAGCACACATTACGGAGGAAATTCTAAGAAATATTTATATGCTCGACTCAATAGTGTTACCCTACATCAGATGTTCTCGAAAGACCATCCAGACTTGCAAAATGTGGTGAAATATCACTTAAGGAAAACTTTCATTATGCGTTTGGCAGACTACATGCTGATATTTTCAGCCAATGTGGAGTTAGAGTATCGAAATAAAAGACTCACAGTTAAGCGAGAATACTTAAATGAATGTTGCCGCGGGGATAATGGATACAGAAGGGCCAAGAAATTGTTTATAGCAATAATAAATGCAAGTGAAAACAAGGATAAGGACACTGTTGCGCCCTGCTAAATGTAAAATTTACCACTTCGTCTAATGCCTGTGATGAAAGTGTTTTATTTGCGCCAGCCTACCTCTATGTGCGTCATGAATGCGAGACAAACAAGTCACCTGGTAAAGTGTGCTCTTACTTATTGCATTGCACTCAGATTGAAGTACCAAGTTCAGTGTGAACATACTTTTATTCAATGATGCAGCAACTGGACAAAACAAATACCAGAGAGTTGTGCGGTTACTGTTAAATTTATGTGACATAGGGAGGTTCGAAACGGACATCAATTACTTCCCCGTGCATGGTAATTCCTCACCTGAGATAGAGATTTTGAATCGATCAAGCGACTTTCAAGGAAAATCGACAATAGTTATAAAATGTATGTTCACCTGCAGGGGCGTGGGGCATCGACGCTGCGAAGCCACGGCCGCCATCATGGATGACGTAACGAAACAACCTCATGCTTTGTCATTCCTTGTCAACATCAGCCATTTTCCCTTTCCTCAAAAGAATTCCCCATTTCCCCCTCAAAAACCGTCAACATTTTCTGAATTTCCCTCAAAATCAGAAAAATTTCCCGCAGAAATTTCCCTTACGAAAATTTATATGAGTTACTCAGTCTGAAAATAGCATGACACTACAATGTGGCCAATTATTCCTTTTTGCTTATGAGGGGTTGAGGAAACCGAGTGTAAAATATATAAAACCATCCTCTTCATGAGAAATCAGTCACGTAACAAGCAATAAATGACCAGCACATACTCAAGTACATTACAAGTATGGTGTGATAACGAGTAGCATATATATATATATAATATATATATATCCTAATGGAGCCACCTTGAGAAAGAATGAATGATCACAAGGGTCAACCCCAAAAATGAGTGCAATGCATCAAGCACGATACACATTATGCGACTTGTAAAGACTGTGTTCCTTTGCTTGACACAAAACAACATACATTAAAACCATTAGTAGCGCAAGAGAGACGTCACTGCCACGCGCCGGTGCAAACAGATATAAAAAAATAATTATAAAAGCAAAGATTTATAANGCGCAAGAGAGACGTCACTGCCACGCGCCGGTGCAAACAGATATAAAAAAATAATTATAAAAGCAAAGATTTATAAGCAAATAACAACCAGTGTATATTGCGCGAGCTTCGAGCGCTGTATGTTATGTTAGGTGAAAAATTACTATTGTGAAGTGCGGGGACGATCTGAGGACAACACTGCTGCACAATAATGCAACATATATACAAATAAAATGTAAAGGAAAAAGAGTTATAAGCACTTACCAACCAGCGCAATTTCATATTGCTGTGTGTTAAACGGTGCTAGACAAGACCAGGCCATCCTGGTTGGTACAACAGAACAGCTAACGACTTCCTTACGAACCGATTTCAAACGAAACCATCGCATTCAGAGTAGAGCCAACACTCACGACACTGGCATCAGAACGCGCCCGACCCGACCGACGTTGTGCGATCAACTAATAGATGGTCGGCCAGCAGCGTCAGGACCAAGCAGGTTTCGACAAGTCAAAGAGATGGCACAGAGCACTAGCCGAGAGAGAGACACGTCAGGCTCCAGGGTGGCAGACCATCCGAGACACACATACACTTCCCTTTACAAGAGGAATTCAGTTATACAGTATAAGGTAACAATTTATCCCGTTTTAAATACTATATACACATGCTTTTATTTGAATACATACGATTTTTAGTTCTAGACCTGTAAGCACATACGAAACAACGTACATTAAAACCATTAGCCGCGCAAGAGAGATGTCACCTCTAGGCACTGTAGCAAGCGTATAAGAAAATAATTATAAAAGCAAATAGTTCATGTACTTATTTTGAATACGTGCCATTTAGTGTTCTAGAACTATAAGCATATTGCGAATCCAAATACCCATGAATCACTCTCCACAAAGTTTTTACTTATATAGAAATATCATTAAATGTACGAACTTTGTAATGACGAGTAAGAAGGTGTCGCAACACACACACACACACACACANATAGAAATATCATTAAATGTACGAACTTTGTAATGACGAGTAAGAAGGTGTCGCAACACACACACACACACACACATACATTTAAACTATGTGTGTGCTCTGCTTTTAGAAGACTCAAAACGTACAGAGAANACACACACACACACACACACATACATTTAAACTATGTGTGTGCTCTGCTTTTAGAAGACTCAAAACGTACAGAGAAGTGGTTTACCGTAACTGAAAATAAAAATACTGGTGTAGCTGTTTCATACACAGAAAACCTGGAGGCCGCAAGTGCATCTCGTAGCTATCGATGTGAACTCAACAGAAGCACAGACCACAATGACCGTCCTGCCTTTCCGTTCATGTTATACATTACCGATCAAGAAAGTAAATTGCCGTTTACAAGTATTGTAATTACACCACCCTGGACAAAACATACTTATATTTTACATATGCTATTGAAATTTTATAGGAAACAACTCATGTACCCTGATGGTGCCGGATGCAGTGCATAATCTTTGAAAATAGGTATTGCAGGTTCAATGCCTTAGAGCATCCAATCATTTCACAGGGAAAAAATATATTACACGATACACAATTAAAAAACTTCTGTGANTACACGATACACAATTAAAAAACTTCTGTGAGTGTCATATATCTGCATATTTAAGTATCGAGCACATCATGCAACAATCGCAATGAACTATATATACAACAAAAATATTTTTGTAGATGGTCGTACTCAATGTATGTTCATCTCAAATACTTGCAGCCTGCCAGTCATATATGAGTAGGTTACAAGCAGATCACGCAGTGACAACCCGAGAAGGGCAACACGAACCATCATGCAGTGATAATCATGTACAAGCATGCATCGTGTAAAAAAAAATTTTTCCTACTTCGTTGTCTAGCGTGGCGCAAAGCAGATCTTTACATCTACATTCATCTACCGCGATCGCGTACACTGTTACAATATGAAGACGAAATCATTGGTTGAAGACTTACCACCTGTAACACTGTCTGCATCGTCAACAGCAAGGAACTCTGGAGATTCGCTCCTTACATCAGGACAACATGAAAGTAGTCAATGCATGTTCGCTCGCAATGACAGTCTGAACAGACATAGCAAGAAGTGCAAATACAATGTTTGTTGTTCATCGGGAAGTGAGTGGAAGTATTGTAACAACAGATTTACTTGCAGCCTACCAGACATTTATAAACACATAGTAGTATGTACATTTCTTGGACGATGGGAATTTAAAAAATAAAACAAATTTAAATAAATTACAAGCATGCATAATATGTCATTCAATAAAGCCTCCAGCTCTGAGTTCATCAATAATCGAATTTATAACATTGCTGACAGAAATATATCCACTTATCTGCAATGAAACTAAACACATGCAGTCTATCAACCAGGCCATTAGAGTCTTCAGGAAAAAAGTAACTAGACTTCACATCACTCTTCACAGAAGGTTCACAATACATGTCTGCATGTATGCTCTTCCGTGACGAGTAGGTTGCGAGATACCTCTGGGCCAAAGTATAGGGTTCGAATCTGCGTTTCTTCTGTCCCAAATTCAAGTAGCCCTTATCTTCAGCAACACGTTTAGGCTTTTTCTTTGCATAAGTTGGCACTTCGTCATCAGTAGAATATGCATATTTCACATCATCACCAGCAGACTTGGAGGTCACACTTTCGTTCTCGATGTCCTGGATAGTTGTATCATCTTCGTTTTTCACTGTACATGTGAGAGGAGCATGTTTGTTGTTCACAACTTATGACGATCTGTATGACTCGCACTATTCTAACGAAATATCTGCAATACTCATATTTCCTTATTGCCACAATAAATTCAATGCATGCTGTCTCGTGCCAAGCGATGGTGCAAGTGTGTCTCTTTAAATTATCGTTTCTACCAAATTGTTGCACCGAACATATCACATGTTAGTATTCTGGAGATCAGTTACTTCGAACATTCGCTATTTAATGGTGTCGAACATTGTAACTTTTACTGAAGGCCTTGACACAGTATCATCATTGTTTTCCATGTAATTGTTGATCAGTCGGTGAGGGTTTGCAGGTAGTCGTACACAACATAATCGAGATCACAATGCTGACACCTCAATGCTGATCCCACAGTGCTGGCCCCATATACAGTTTTGTACAAGACGAAGCCACGAAGGTATCAAGATCTTCTTCTGCAATTTAAAAATTTTCTAAACAAAATTATGATTCTTTTTTTTTTGTTTTAAGTGGTAAATTTTGTGAGTTTTAAAAAAATTTCTAAAAAATTTGCGATAATTTTTTGTTTTAAGCGGTAGATTTTGTTAAAGTCAAGGATGCATCATCCAAGGTCAATCTCAAGGCCATGGTTGCTTGTTGTCATGGTTCCTGATGTTAAGAGAGAGGCAAATGTATCTTCTCAGAGTTTTCGCATGACTGTTTTAGAAACAAAGTATGGTATAAGTTTTTCCCTTCACACCTAGCATATATGTCGTCCGAAGTAGTGGTCTGAGGTCAATGTCATGGTCATAAGACATCATGGTTCCTGCTATTGCGAGCAGGGGCAAATGGGTTTTCTCAGAGTGTTTGTATGCTTTTTCTTCATCCTTAAAAATAGCAGCAGGGTGCGCTCTCACACTTTCTGGTCTCCTCCTGACAGTAGGAGCCAGTGTAGCCGTCCTGGCAATGACAGCGGCGGCTGATGCAGATATCCTCACATGTACTGTTGTTGCACAGCTCCTCCTTGCTCATTGCGAGTGGGGGCAAATGGGGTTTCTCAGTGTGTTGGCATTATTTACTTCATCCTTAAAAATATGCACGTGTATATGGTATTTAAAACTAAATAACAATTTTACCTGGCCTTGTATATCTGAATTCCTTCCGTAAAGGGAAGTGCATGAGTGACTCGGCTGGTCTGCCACCCTGGAGCCTGACTCGACTCTCGACTAGTGTATGTAACAACCCTTCGACTCGATGAGACCTGCACGGTGCCTACACCGTCGATCGATCACCTGGCTATCTCTTAGATCTTCGAGATGTTACTTGATCACACAACGTCGGACAGGGTAAGCACGTTCCACCGCTAGTGATGCGGGTTGTGAGTGTTGGCTTTAATCTGAATTTGACGGTTTCATTCCTATCGGTTCGTAAGAAAATCGTTTGCTATTTTGCCGTACTGGTCACGGCTGCCTGGATTTGATTAACATTATATAACGCGACGTACAACGATTGACGCATGTGCAATATGCGCTTGTTGGTAAGTGCTTATAACTAGCTTCCTTTACATTTTAATTTTTTATATCTGTTTGTAATGGTATATAGCAGTGCCGACGATGTCGCTCCCTCTGCTTTTTGACTCTGTCATAGTATTTTATTTTAGTCTAGTGAGACGTACGTTGCTCGATGCTCGCACATTATGTGTTGGTTGGCAGTGGAATTCGTGTGCCTCTCTACTGTAGTGTAGCTCGGTCGTAGGGGTGGTTACGTGGGGAAAATCGTTTGCTATTCTGCTGTGCTAACCAAGGCTACCACGTCAGTTTTCAGACGCATGGTCTTGTCTAGCAACGATTGATGCGATGTACGGTGCTCGTCGCTTGTGCAATACATGTTGGTTGGTAGGTGTTTGTAAATATTTTCCTTTTATTATATCTGCTGGCATCAGTGCTTCGCGACGGTAATTTTTTTGGTCTAACATAATGTACAGCATTCGTTGCTTGCGCAATATTCATCGGTTGGTAGGTGTTTATAACTATTTTCCTTTTCATTTCTTTTATAACTTGTCATCAATATGTAGCAGTGTCGTCGTATCTTGCATGACCACTGGTTTAAATGCATGATGTTTAGTGGGAAACAAAGGAACACAGCCTTCACAAGTCATGTAATGTGTCTTCATATTATCTCCACTGGTAAATAGTGTAATGCACATGGCATATTGTAGAACTTGTTTTGAGGTTGGTTCTTGCAAACATTACCTCCTTTTTCCTGTTGACGGGCATTCCAGCTTTTTAGTAAAGTTCTCAACACAAGAGCAACACTGACATCGCTATTATGGACAGTGTAAATAACAGGTACTTTTTTATAGTAGAGGTTCGATACGACTTTGTACTCGCAGCATACTCACAACTATGTTGAGTCTTTAGTATTTATTATTATGTTACTTAATTCTTTCATGTATGGGATTGTTTTATATGTTGCACGAGGATACCCCAAATCACGTGTTACGCTAACGCCATTTACTGCGGCCTTTAGCCCTCACAGTCGAACTGTACTACTACTGCCGTCCCCATGTTCTATCAGAACCGTTGATCTGCAGCCCTCGTTGGTGGCTGGATCAAAACCTCGTGCGTCTGGCATTTTTTTCAGCTACTTGCAGTGAGTACTGCATGCATGTGTTGATGTGTTGCCTGCTGCACGTCGGGACTCGATCGTGTGTGTCGACACCAGTGCTCCTAGCGACCACCATCAGTAACGCAGCCGATGTTGGTGTACCCTCTGACAGGTGACAGGGGGAAACGAAGATGGCCGAAGACCACCGCGACCCTAGTAGACGATGGTCGTGCACTCTAGCAGTCGACTGGAGAAACAAAGATGGCGAGATCATCTGTGTATTGCTCAAGCAGTTGCCGGCAGGGACCTCAGTTCGAGACTTAACACTGAACAAAAAAGTATTAATTCTCTTTCAGATTTTCGTGGGTTTTCTAAAAATATCCTCAATTGGTGATAAAGGGGTTTCTGAAATAATCGATTCAATTAATTAAAACCATGAGAAAATAAAGAAAACCATTATTTTAGAATTGGTTTCGCGTTTGGCTCTGTCTCATTTTTAATATAGAAATCTGACTCGTTGGTAAATTGCACAACAACCACAACATATGAGAAAGATTTGGGGGGCGGAGGTACAATGTACGTTTATAATGCCCCCCCCCCCTACCATCAGGCCCTTCTCGTGATAAAGGAGGGCCTATAAGCAAGGGGTCTCTTGAAATCCTAAAGAAGCCGACTAGCCTTAGGTTTGCTAAGAGGCTTTGCGTATCCGGCCGCGCAGGGCTGCCAACTTCAAACGTCCGCCGCACAGCGCGCGGGTCTCCGGGAACAAAAGACACTCGACCGAAACTCCCCACCTGCCCCAACATCCCATCATCGCTGGAGTGTGGGCGAGAAGGAGAGTTCTCTTGTAATGCCTCCGCAGTCGGGCGTCATTGTGGACGCGCCAGGAACACGCGATTCGCGGGAATATTTTCCCCGACGAGGGAAATTACTCCCGTAGGCTGGCAGAACTGAAGAGCAGCCGAGTCCCGAGGGAAGGATGCGCCGAAATACAGAACTCGCGCAAGCTGACAGCTGCATCGCGATCTGCCTAGATTTTCCTTGCTCACCAACATTTTGAACACTCGTAGAAATCTCGTAGTGTGATTATCGCCTGCGATGAGCTAAACGCGAAATATGTCTGTGAAGAGCTTGGACATTACGTTGGCCGTTGCTTATCGCTTTCACCAAGTCTCTTGTTCGCTCATCCACAGGGAGTTCTTAAGGTGCACCGATGATGGTTGTGAACGGACCGCTATGCCCAGGGCCGTGGCAATATTCACGTCCACTTACGACAGCGAACCGAGTAAATTGCATTTATCAGTTTATATAGCTCATTCCAGTATTTATCGTCAAGCGGTGTTTCTCAGCCCTGTGATAAATTTTGAAGGGCAAATTTCTTATATGACACTCGATACTTACCAAACGACGCGATAAAATAGATTATATCAATGTGCAATATTTTAAAAGACAGAGAAAATTAATAAATTACTGTCCATATAGCATACTGGCACATGGTAGAATATGTTAATAAGAATTAATACCACTTAATCAAACCCGTGGTTCAGTATTTTTGGTTATAATTTTATTGCCCTTGATTATTGCAGTTAACAAAAAAAATCACAATTAAAATACAGTAAAAAATTATAAGAATTATTTAATTGCGTATCATAAGAAATATCGCACTAACGGTATATATTTAGTTTGTTCAAACACACATTTCGACAGCTATTATGCGAAATAATCATTCAACAAGTTCCTTTTATACACCGTAAAAATGCATTGTACCGAATACTTCCTTATGAAGTGTCAAATATAGAGATAATTACTATCCACACTCATAAATGTAATAAAACAATGAATTTTGTTTTAAATAATTAAAGTTGACTTTTATTTCTAACAAAATTAGGTGATGTACAGTTTGGTTTTATTCAAATGGAACACGTCTAATTTACTGCTAACAGGGAATCAAAGGTCGTTAAAAAATATTAAACGCTAAAATATTTTTCGTGAATATTCAGCAAGTAAAATTACCAGAGAAGCGTACACATAAATATAGTGATGGTTAGTTTGCTGCTTGATTAAAATAATTATGAACAGTTGTGAGTTCCGGGGAAATAACTAATTTCTAATAACAGTTTGTGTTAAAATATTGGGAAATGTTTCAAATTATTGATACGCACATAACTGCTCGAGCTTATGAAGTTTATTAAAATTCCACAAATAATGGGATCGGTAGCTTTGCACAGAGTGGGTGAATGCGCTTGTACAGAGTGGGTGAATGCGCTTGTACAGAGTGGGCGAATGCGCTTGTACAGTGGGTGAATGCGCTTGTACAGAGTGGGTGAATGCGCTTGTACAGAGTGGGTTAATGCGCTTGTACAGAGTTGGTTAATGCGCTTGTACAGAGTGGGTGAATGCGCTTGTACAGAGTGGGTGAATGCGCTTGTACAGAGTGGGTGAATGCGCTTGTACAGAGTGGGTGAATGCGCTTGTACAGAGTGGGTGAATGCGCTTGTACAGAGTGGGTGAATGCGCTTGTACAGAGTGGGTGAATGCGCTTGTACAGAGTGGGTGAATGCGCTTGTACAGAGTGGGTGAATGCGCTTGTACAGAGTGGGTGAATGCGCTTGTACAGAGTGGGTGAATGCGCTTGTACAGAGTGGGTGAATGCGCTTGTACAGAGTGGGTGAATGCGCTTGTACAGAGTGGGTGAATGCGCTTGTACAGAGTGGGTGAATGCGCTTGTACAGAGTGGGTGAATGCGCTTGTACAGAGTGGGTGAATGCGCTTGTACAGAGTGGGTGAATGCGCTTGTACAGAGTGGGTGAATGCGCTTGTACAGAGTGGGTGAATGCGCTTGTACAGAGTGGGTGAATGCGCTTGTACAGAGTGGGTGAATGCGCTTGTACAGAGTGGGTGAATGCGCTTGTACAGAGTGGGTGAATGCGCTTGTACAGAGTGGGTGAATGCGCTTGTACAGAGTGGGTGAATGCGCTTGTACAGAGTGGGTGAATGCGCTTGTACAGAGTGGGTGAATGCGCTTGTACAGAGTGGGTGAATGCGCTTGTACAGAGTGGGTGAATGCGCTTGTACAGAGTGGGTGAATGCGCTTGTACAGAGTGGGTGAATGCGCTTGTACAGAGTGGGTGAATGCGCTTGTACAGAGTGGGTGAATGCGCTTGTACAGAGTGGGTGAATGCGCTTGTACAGAGTGGGTGAATGCGCTTGTACAGAGTGGGTGAATGCGCTTGTACAGAGTGGGCGAATGCACTTGTACAGTGGGTGAATGCGCTTGTACAGAGTGGGTGAATGCGCTTGTACAGAGTGGGTGAATGCGCTTGTACAGGCCGAGCTGTTGAGTCTGGTCACTGTTTCTTCGCGGCGCGATCTTCGAACGGAGCCAACTTGCCGACCCTGGCATGGCGTTTTTGAACAAAGTCATTTTTAGGTGCCAATTGATTTATTTTTCTGCGGAAAAAAGGGGGGGGGGGGTTTCTTCTTTATTGATCAAGCACCCTTTATAAAAAAAATTGAGGTGAAGAAGAAAAGTAGATGTCGACACCTGTACTTTTTTACTAATTTTTATTGTCTCATTATGCCGTTTTATTTACATATTTTATCGTTTTACTGATAAATAAGTACATTATATTTTTTGTCAATGTGTCCTTCATGTTTCGGGGTGGGGGAATTAAACCCGCGACACCCCCCTCCACCCTTTTCCACATTGACAGTGCCCCTGAATTGCAGCATATAACTTGTGTGGTACAGCCAATAACTTTTATTACAGCAATTTTCAGAAAATTGTATATTTCGTAGTATGTTTTTTATGCGGTGAACATGTTAAAAGCTTTGTAGCCAGTTAAACGAGAATTTTACGCTCAAGTTGAAAAGGACGTGGCATTTGCATTATCAAGGAATCATCACAAAACCCGTCTGGAGCGATTAAAGGAAATCACGAATGGTAAACCGAAATTCGGTTGACCTTACTGGGATTCTAAACCCGGTCCTCCCGAACGCGACTTCATTGTGTTACCCCTAAGTTATAGTTCATTTCATATAAGAAGGCCACATTCTGACAGTCAGTGAGTGGCAACTTAAAATATTCAAAACAATTAACGTGCAATTTACAAAATCCTGTATCAGCTGATGCACGAACGAACAAAAGTTAATATTACGTTGGCTATTCTGAGAGCAGTGCCGAAGCACATCACACAAGCAGAAAATACGCAGATAAGAAAGAGTTCGTAGATTAATTAATACATTTTATTTTACGTGGTCATAAAACAGCAGTTCTTAGTTTTAGAAACAAAACTTCGTGATAAAATATTTATGTTTAGGTGTTCAAAATGAGATGCACAATAAAACGATACGTATCCAAATGTAACGAAAAAATCCAAAGTTTCCAAACTCTCAAACCAGGTGCTGCCATCTTGTGCGTTTAAAGGCGCACCATCTATTGCAACATGCCCTTCCACGCCATCTATTATCAATGTGCCGAACTACACCCAGAAACATATTATAGTTTTGTTGTTTAAAATAACGTATTTACGCGCATATACAAATAATTTCATTTCCCCGCGAGCTCTGTATAATTTTTAAAGTAACATATATTTCGTGTACCGCGTTTACGAACGACCCTACACACGTCTACCAAGCTCCATTTACGAATGCAGCGCCGCCCAAGCAGTTCACCAATTGCCGCACGTAGCAGCACCTCCTGGACGCGCTGACTCGCCACATCAAAGCCTATTATTGACACGCCAGTTGATGGCGAATGGATACATAAACGAAAAGGCGAGGCGATTGTCAACTGTCAAGAATGTGGCCTTCTTATATGGCACACAGTATACCTGATTCAATATGTCTCTTCCCAGATCCATATGAAGCATATTTATAAAACTTACATAAATATAATTTTTTCTCTCCTTCATTACATTAGTCTCTATAATAACATCCTTTACGTATATTCTAAAATGATATTTTTTTTTGTAATGCAGGCCAGATAACAGAATTATATTGCTGAAAATAAAATAATAAATTGGATAAATTATTAATATAGCGAAATATAGAATATTAAATATCATAAAAACTTATAAATCAGATATTAATTCTACTGTCTACTTTGATTGGTACCTTCGTATTTTGGCATATATGTCAGTCAACATTGCCCCTATATTTTGGAAATTAATTATCTCTTGTGGCAAAATATCGGAGAATAAAAAAAGTTAAATTTTTTTCTTAGGCTTCTTTCATAGGACAAGCATGCAAGGAAACACCCAAATGTTTCATTGCCTGCAAATAATTCCAGCTTTGTTCTCCGCCAGTCGTTTCGGGAAAGAACAGTTCTTCGTTAAGGCACCCGTCTACCTGGCGCTTGAACTGCGTTGCAGAGTGTTCCAAATACACGTTTTTCAACGAAACTATTAAGCGTGCGTCCAACGTGCTCATCTACGAAAAGAACACACACTTCAGACGAGGGCTGTTAAGTACTTTCAAAATATCACGTACGTTAGAAACATCAATTCAGAGTACTCCAAAACCCCTAAAAACGGCCTTTACAAGGCACTGTAGCTCAAAATGCACGCATCAGATACATACAAAACTACTATAGGTGCCTGCACTGAACCTTCCTAAAGACTTCCCACTAATAAAATAATATGGTCACCGTTGAAAGTCCCATAGGTACACGCAGCACGACGAGAACACTGCACGCCAGTTCAGAGCCTTGCGCTTAGCGGCGATGGCGTACTTGATACGCGTGGCAGTGTCGCCCTTATCGCTCCCGCGCTTCTCTGCCTAAACGTGGGAAAAAGTTCCAGGTAGACGAGGGCCTTAAGGCAAAGCTCGAGTGGTAAAGGCCTGCGAAGAGACTCAGAATTGCATAAGATATGTCTAGGTGTAGCATCCCTCCACTTTGCCTGTGCGATATTTTCTGAGGTTCGTAAGTGCACATAAGGACGTGAATTCATAGTTTTTAGATTGCTGGCGTTAGCTATGAGACTTAATAACATATTCCTAGTTCCAGAAGCTGCTGTAAAAAATCTCGTCAAGTTCAGCTGTTCTTTTGACAAGGAAGTGTTGAAATACTCTAATTTACACGTTGGTTGAGACACACAATTCGTACCAAACATTTTCCCCAACTTCAACTCTCTCCCACCCTTCAGCTATCAAGACCTCGCTGTTAACAGCTGCCCAAATTTCTTCACTCACTCTACCTCAAAAGCCTCCCCCCCCCCTATTTTATTTCGAATCCTGTCCGTGACATTTCTTGGCGGTCTCCGTACCTTTTAGCACAATGGGTCATAAAGGACTTAACTTATTGACTGTCAAGATCATACGTGCATTTGCTGCACAACACCGTCACTACTCGTTAATATTTATTGTGTGATTATACGCACCCTATCAACCATTTATACATCAAAACAGTTGTTTATGCACAACGGATTATTTTCACAACTCCACACTATGGAAAAACAAACTTGTTTAATACGCACACAAGTTTGTAGTAAAAAAAAATTAAATACGTTTTCTCCTGACAATGTTCATTTAGCGTTTAAAGGATATCTCCAATCGCATCTCTATTATATGTAAAGAATATATTTTCTCGTCACATGACTCGGTGGTCGAGGATGGTCTGGGTCGTAACCTTTGAAACTGGAGGTTCTGAGTTCGAATTAAGGTACGCCATTACGGTGTGTACAGTTTCCCAGTGTAAGATTAGGTATTTTTCTAAGCCACATTCCTTCCTCCTGTAAAAAACCAACTAGTATACAGCGGCAGCTTTATGAACAATTATATACGTTTGTGCACGTGTACTGCGCCTTTTTATTTAACGTTTTTCCCACAACGTTAAACCACAACAGCAGTAGACGGTACAACAACATGGAACTGGAAGTTCGGACACGAGTCGTAACTAGGATGCGCCCATTTCAGATATGGATGCATTAGTTTATACGTCACGGGCCATGTTTTATCACAACTAGCACTTTATTAACAAATTTCGAGAGTAGTGGGGTTATGGGTATTCACGGTCAATGTATTTTAAATGGGAGCTGCTGTGTGACTGTGGCTGGCGGTCTTCGGCGCGACTCGGACGAGCTCGGCAATCTTCGCATCGACTCAGGAGATGCTCGGAAGCTGTCGACTTGGGATTGCCGAACATACCCGAAGGTGCTCGACAGTTACGCCCACTAATTCTTAAAGTAAACATGTCTGTTCTGGCAACCATATTGGTTTTATATGCATAGGATATGCGAAACCGTAAACCTGTGTTTATCATATTTTTTAAAATTACTTTTTATTAAAAATAATTTATTTATTTTTATATAGTACCGAAATTATACATAGGGTATAGCGGAAACATGCAAAAGTCTCTCATTCAATTACTACATTTCCAGTCCCCTCTCTTGAGGACTGATTAATTCACGATGCTAGAATCTGCAAATTATTCACTACCTCAACTGTTTTGTAGGTACAAATATGCTACTCAGATTATTTATAATGTATGCATATATGACTAAACCAAGCCCATCATACTAATAATTAATGGTATGGATCAGTATCTACAAACAATTTTATAGGCTTAATTGGTGTTAATTTAAATGCTAAGACTGCCAAGCCTTGCAGACTTGGATTGTACAAGGGTGATAAACAGTTTTAACATTCTAGCTCTTATTGACCATCAAACCGTCAACCATCTAATCATTCCATCGATATTCGGATCAATCCATTAATCTTCCAATCTTTCTATCAATCTTTCACAGTCTTCGCCAATCCGCAACCAATCCTCACCAATCCTCAGCAATCTTTTCATCAATCTTTTGTGATAATTATTTGAACTCCTTAATAACCCTGTGATTCCCCTCCATATAGCGAGTATATCCATTTAATGGGAGTATATCGCTGGAAATTAAATCGGCCGTCCATAATCGGCGTTAACATAAACGGGAGCGGTTTTATGTGGCCAGTCGGAATAATGCTTACAAAACAGAACATCATTTTTTCACGCATGTGAATTTTGATATACGTGGGTTGACTAGATTGTTCTCAAAGTTGTGGTCGTTTTTTATTTATACGGGCAATAGGGGACACGAAGTGCCACTGCAAAGGAATTGTTTAATAGTAACGGTAGATACGGAAGTGATAGATCTGCTCTCGTATCCATCACTTGCTAAATGTTTTAGAAAACAATTCTGTCGACGGCAGCAAAACACATTCGAGCTGCAGTTGGAGTCAATGCACAGTCTTTCTTCGTGTATTCCGACTTCATTTAACGACAGTAGTCCCCCCTCGTTCTGATTGGCGGGCATTAAAATCTTCTTGCAAGAAGATGAAAGATGACAATTTTGACGCCGAGCAACGTCAAGTTACGCCCGTTAAGCCACGCCACAAGAAAGCTGCGGGCGATTGCATTTAAAACTCTGCTATTCAATTCCTTGTGCGACGCGTTATGTTAAGAGGGCGTGGTACAAAAAATAAACACTAAAAACATTGATACAAATATACCGATTTTTGGAAGAGAATATAGAAAACCAAGGAATTGGCAATGCCAGATAATATTTTAGGCTAACTTCGTGAGTCGATATTTGGCCGCGTGATGCATAACTGTAGAGCTATTTCGCACGCAGTAAATGTGCATGTTTTTCAGTTTTTTTATTTTTAAGATATCACGCTAAAGGAATGTTCATTCCATCAAAATATTTGCTCCTGAAGTTTGCATAAAGTGTTATTAATGATTTCCCTTTCTTGTTTTTTCTGTATTGTATTTCAGAAACCTGTAAACTTCGACTAACGCTACAGAGGTTTAATCGTGTGCGAGTGAAGAGATTTGGGCGGCTCTTAACATCGAGGTCTTGAGATCCGATGAGGGTGAAGCAAGGTGAGTACGGAGCAGCTTCGGAATGAAAGGGAGGGGGAAATGGGAGACTCCCGAGGAAACCCCGCCGACCAGAGGCACTGTCCGACACAATTACCACATGCGAGGAAGAGGCTAATCATGTTTAACAATGCTGCGGAAGCCAATGGGGAAAGAAGCAAAGGAAGGGCAATCCTACAAAATTGTTTTGCTATCTAAGAGAGCAAATATTTTACCAGATACCAGAGTGATGTATTTCCGCCGAGCTGTTTATGACGCCGTATACATGTATACGTCACCGCGGCGCAAGATATTGTGCGATATAAATGCACAAATACTGCAAAATAGTCATTCACAAAGTTGGCAACAACTGTTATCTAGGATTGTTTTTTTTTTGTTTTTCTATGTTCACTACCAAAAATCTACAGATTTCAATATTGATGTATTTGAAGTTAATTTATGTACCTGCCACGCCATATTAACGCCACGTCAAGACTGTAGGAATTGGGAAAGGGGACAAGCATACAGCAGAGCGAGTGAGGCTGTGTTAGAACTGAACATTTAGTATATTAGTATTTTATTACTTAGTAGAGTTACATTTGGACGCCGTCGATGGCCACTTGGGTCAGCGACGGTTCCGATTTGGTAATTTAGTATTGTAGTAAGTTTCGTTACTCACTAAGAACTAAATACTAAATGCCATGTACGTCGTCATTTTATTCGACCAATTCGGCATCATGTGACATTTTAGTACACCAAGAGCAGTAATTCGAACACGGTCTGAGAGTTTCGGAATGTGGTGCCAGGCGTAGCGAGAAGAATGGCTGTACCTGGATCTGAGAACCCGCGCAGACCGAACCGTACTTTGCGCTCGCACAAGTTGTGGCGGTGCTGAAACACCGTGCATCATATTTTATTATTCTACACCGCGAATCATACGTCTTACGTGGGATTATCGACGAGGGAGGTGAGGCCTACCTGGTGGATGGCCCGTTTGACGTTGACAGCGAGGGCGTTGCAGCCGACGCGGGTGAGCGACTTGGCAGACGAGCGAAGACTGAATGAAGGCTCGAGGCTCGAGGCTGCCCACACCTCCCTCCCACCGCTGATGCCAAACTCCATCCAACGTGTATGTCGGTCGTCTAGCAACCATCTGACGCCACCATCCACGTCATCAAGATTTGAATTTACTGGACTTGAACCACTTCGAAAGCCACACGGGATGTTCCTCAACACTGGTCAAACGTATTTTCTAGACTAGAAAAGGGGATTGTATTTCGTCTTGAGAAGAGAGAAAGGATAGGGTCCTCAACATGATAACATATATTTAGTTGGCAGAAGACATATCCTGCCATTTTTATAGGGGCTTTATTATGGGGAATTTTTAGGGAAATATTTTAAGATAAGTGTGTTTTATAATCAATACATTTTGAAACGTTACAATATTTGGGCTAAGTTTGTTATGCTCTGCAAACTCATAATTAATGTAACTTTATATAATTTATTCATTATAAACATTTTTAACGTAAAGTCTTTTAAAGTTTTTTTTTTTTTTGCTTTTTGTAATATTTTATTATGCTTGTATTTTTTATATTGGACATTTTATATGAAAAAAGAGAAAAAAAATAAACTCACGTACAAACGAAATAAAACAAACTGTCACTTGATCATTTCTCACAATTTTGGGGGTTAAATATTTGATATTCCATCCTACATCAGGGGATGGTTGACTTTTTTGCAATATTTTGCAACTGCGTTGTTTATTTGTATTCTGAAATTGAAACTTTGCTAATTGAAAGATTTTGGTGAGCCTCATTTGTGATCAAATGAGTGGCATGGAAGGAAAGTGAGTAGAACGTCACTGTCATGGAGTGGTTGGGTTTCCTCCGGGTGCTCCCGCTCTGTAACAAAAGTCAGAAAGCGTCACTGCCCCCTTACCCCCTCCCCATTTTCAAGACGTCAGCGACTCCAGTTACAAAAGCGGAAGCCTTCCCGCTACTGAAAGTTCCAACCTCTTTTTAAAAGTAAAGTGCGCGATAAAGAAAAGTTTTGATATCGGAAAGTGAACTTTAGTTTCTGCTTCGCGGGGCACGCCTGCACGCTCGCAAGCGTCGTTTTGCTAATGAGAGAAGAATTTATAATTAGAGTAATTCTGCGTGTTCGAACAATTCCCTCCCGTGTCAGATAGAAATAGCTCGACAAATACAATGGAGCACTGCAGAAAACTGAAATGAATTAAAAAATAAGTTGATGAAAAAAAATCGGAATAAAAGGGTTTCGATAACGGATGAAATACTTTAAGATGAAATGCCCGTAAAAATACTCGGTCAAGTTCTTGTGCAATGGCTTTTGAGAAATGAGAAGAGAACGAATCTAGGATCATCTTTTCCAAGAATAAATTAAAAGAAGACGAAATGTGACGCTGGTACACTCGACTTATAATCAGACGCCCGCAACTTTTAGAGTTCTTGTGGAAACTCGATTGTATGAGATCGAAGGCAGTTCTTCTGGTAACCACAGGTGGTGCCACAGGAAGATCAGCTGAGAAACTTGGTTCAGCAAGCACAATTACAAACCGTCGGACACCTTGGACCGGTTGCACCAACAACTTGTCCCACTACACATATAGCTATCTAGTTTTAAGAAGTCCAGAGTTCGGTCGATGTTTCACTTTATGTACTGGGTCTCTAATGAATGTGGTTTTGTGGGCTATTTGTTTTTTTAGTTAAGGTTTCGTACACTACATCTCGGTCATTAGACTTACTAAATAAAAACATCTAGTTCTTGTGTCTTTTGAGTTCTTCTCTTGAAACAAGAATGTGACTCAATTAACTACTATTTTGAATAAATGCTATTTCAGAGCTTTGTTGTACATCACAGAACAAAACTATGAAGTGAGTAAATGAAGAGATTTGGGCGGCTCTTAACACCGAGATCTTGAGAGCCGATTAGGGTGATCGAGGTGAGTACGGAGCGGCGCCGGAATGAATGGGTGGGGGAAACGGGAGATCCCAGAGAAAACCAATGACATCGTCAGGCACGATTCCCACATGCGAAAATTCAGGATTGATCCGGGCGGGGATTGAACCCGGTTCGCCTTGGTGGGAGGCGAGCAGGCTAACCGCTCAACCACCGTGGCCGCAGCTATAAAGTGACTTGAACACGCAGACGCATAAAAAAGCCAACGTTGGCTCTTTATCAGGAAGTATGTAAACAGCACACTGAGAAGTTTGCAAAAAAGTAAAAAAAATCACAGAGCGAACAATAAAAAAATTCACTATAACGATTTAGTAACTAACGAATAACGAGGATATACATATATACATATATACATATATGCACATAGCTGTGGTCTACACAAAGAAGACAATAGCGGCAAACACAATGGCGAAAACGATACGTATAAAAAAACGTGGGACATTTTTTGGTGGGCGTGTTGTGTTTTGGTTAATCTTTATAACCTGTGACAGTTTACGTTTATTATTATGTTTACTGTCTTGCAGTGACATGTAAAAAAATTATTAATAAAACAGTAAATATCTCCCGGTTTTCGCTCGTGGAAATTGTACGGACGGTGCCGCTGGTCGACGGGTTTTCTCTGGGATCTACCGTTTCCCCCTATCCTTGCATTTCTGCGCTGCTCTATATCCACCTCGTTTCACCTTTATCGGGTCTCAAGAATTCGTCGTTAAGAGTGGCATTAGTCCCATCTCGAGTGAGGAACACGAAGTGGTTTTGTAATAGTGATTATTTTGGAACCATTAAAGGTATGGCGACGAGATTTTTTTCCGTATAAGTAAAAACTTGAATTGTTCGAGATATGGTTGTATTTTTCCATTCTATCGGTGCTAAATATATTATTTTAAATTATGAAATTGCGTATCTTTGCGCACGATTTTCAGTTAATTGGAAAAGAAATACTTAAAAAAAATAATAATAGTGGAATCAGCTATAGTTTTCTGAGTAAAATCGTGCCATATAGGTATTGTCAAAGCCTTCAATTTTAAGAAATTTAACTAAAACTGTAGGAGGTATGTTTTGCGCATTTTGAGGCCCGTCTTGT
>NQII01006352.1:41545-55630 GCA_002778355.1 Clitarchus hookeri
CACCCTCCCGGTCCGGTCGCCCTTGTTCCAATCTGCTGCGGGAGATGGAGCGAGACTTCTGGGGGAAGGGGGTGTTAAATAGAAACCAGCCCAGGGGGTGTCGCGAGGGAACGGTAAGGGTCGGTACTCCATCTCAGAGAAGCCTGACGCTTCGAGCTGCGATTCGTCGGCGCGTCATTTACCTCACGGTCGTCGTTTATATCCGCTGTTCACGTGTTAATTGCGCAATTTTGACACCAACCTTTGAAAAATGTCACTCTCCCTAAATTCATACATTTTAACGGGTGCGCTGGCTGGCCTGCGTCCAATAAAGTTGGTAACGACGGAGGGAAAATAATCCCACTTCTTAAATTTGAATTAAAAATGTTGGGTAAACATATCTAAACGCTGAAAATAATTATTTAGTTTTCTGTTTTTAAATGCATATCATTTTAAGAATCAACATGATTGTAAAATATTTACTTTTATAATAATAAAATAGTTTCACTTGACCGACGCATGAATGAAGTGATCAGCCGCATGGCAATTTTAATTTCACACATAGTGGAAGAATACACAATGTGCATGTAGGGCTTTATAAAGTGGTAAGTTTACCGTGAACAGCATTTAAAATTCTAATTAAACCACTTATTTCCCATCGTCCTGATATGACGGGAGTTAAAACTGTCAGGCTTGAATTGTAAGCAGTCCTCGGAGGTTAGATTTTTAACATAGCACTGGCATATTTTGATAAGTTTCAAGGTATAACAGCAGGAAGTACTGAACCACGTGTTTTTCAAACTATATAACACAGTAAAATATGTAATAATTATTTAAATTAACGTTTATTATTATTGACTGTGCACGGTAAAGTGGGTACTATAGAAATAAACCGTTCAGATATTTGTTGTCCGTTAACTGCATATATGCTACCACCCATGTATGCAGGCTTCCAGTTAACTGCATATATGCTACCACGCATGGATGCAGGTTTCCAGTTAACTGCATATATGCTACCACCCGTGCATGCAGACTTATAGTTAACTGCATATATTCTACCATACATGCTTGCAGGCTTCCAGTTAACTGCATATTTGCTACCACGCATGCAGGCTTTCAGTTAAGTTAGCAGCAAGTTAATCCCCTAACATATTATCCCAATAAAACTCAGTCACGTCTGACACGTTGCAGAACATGTGAAATCATGACCGGTGCTGTACAAGTCCAGAAGCTAGCACCAATACAAGCAGAGTCTTTCCCTGGGAAATGCCACTGGTTACTGCTGAAGCATCAACTATTTTATAATTGGTTGCTCAGTGTGCTATGCATCTAATGTAACCCTTTTTATTGGGGTCAAAGTGTCAGTCGGCATAAGAAATTCGTAAGTATGCTGTTCACACAAACAACTCTACTTTTGCAACACCTGAAACGAAAAATTGATTTGTACGTTAATGGGTTAAGCAAACTACCTTCAAGTCCTGACGTATTGCAACTGGAATTTTAAATTTATGGCAACTTAGGATTGGTGTTTTTTTGCTTAATACACATTAGTAGGGGCAGTGATATTTCGCGAAAAGATTTCGAGACAAGATACAGTCCAAAGCACTGTAGGGTAGTCCAGTTTATTTTATTGGCTAAAAAAATGTTCTGGCCCGTGTTAACCGTTTGCGCACGAATCACGAAGGTTCAGTGTCGGAGTTACTTAGTCCTGAGTGGCTTGGTCGAAGACGGACACGGCACCAGCAGCCAATGGAGGTATAACAACAGCTGAGGTGTGTATATAGTATTGAAGTCTACTGTGTGCTCCGATTTTCACGCGAAAAGTCACTGGCCTTACACATTACAGGACTGATTGGTAGGGATATAAAAAAATTCGCTGTTTCAAACGACCTCTATGCTTGACTTCACAGACCTGTGTATTTTTCAGCCCTGACTTACTGTTCATGGGCTGCTATTCGAGTGTGAAGCCATTTTTTACCTCAAACCAGGTGACACGGGATACCGTGCTTGTTTTCTTACAGGTCTCTTATTGGCGCAGAGTTCACCTGGGCATGTCTAACAAACTGTGATCAAATTGCAAACCTTACATAAATGTACATGTGTTTGAAGTTTAGCTTGTCCTCAAATGAATTCGCATAATTTTCCAGTCCCTACTAATAGCCATATTAGTAACACATTTTTAAGTTACTTACAACTTCACTTTCTCACTTCACTGACACATGGCTAAAGTAACCATACCCATGGACATGTTAATTTGACATATCGTGGAAGGATATAAAAATGAGAAGAAAAGTAGATCCAAAGCAGGGCCCTTAGAAGTGCTAAATTAACCGGCATGAGCCTATAAATATTTACCCTATAAAGAATATAATTTTACAGAAGTAATCATGAGTATAAAGATTTATTATTGAAAATAATAATTTCGCAACAAAATATTTTCGATTGATTAAAACGATGCGTCTTGATTTAAAGAATCATTTTTTAAGTATGAAAAAAATTGTAATAGCTATCCAGTCGTAAACTATTAATCTAAATGCCATTATTTTGCAATATTATTGCTGCGATAAACTGCATAGTCGCCGTAATATTTTTGAGGAATTATATAACAGGTAGGAGGAAGCTCTGAGCAATTTATTTCCTTTTTATTGGAGCTGACGAGCGGAGTTGGTCGTACCGTGCTGCAAATATCGAAACTATACGTCACAGTATATCATATTTACTTCGTGAAGTACTGAAAATCAAAGGCGATATTTCGCTAACTGGTGGCATGCCGTGGATAAGTAACAGATATCACAAATTCTGACAATACGGCTCTATGTAGATAGAACACGTGGGAAACCTCCACGTTTTAACGTTTAACATTATCACACACGCATTTAAATTGTAAATAGCGATATATACAGTGATACATAATATCGTAATCTTGTAGTACTAATACTTTATATATATACAGGGGATGGGCAAAATAATATGAACACCACGCAATATAGTACATTTTGTTGCATGTTGGCAACACTGCTTCCGTGTAAATAATGCGACGCGTATGTATTGCACAGTTTACGTGCCAAGTCTTGTAAGTTATATTTCAGTGTACTATACGCTTTGTTACGCGACGGTTAAAACAAGTGATCGGTGAAATGTGTGATCTCTCAGTCTTCGAAAGAGGGCAAATCGTTGGTGCTCGGTTAGCGGGAGCGTCCGTGACGAAAACAGCTGAATTGTTTAACGTTTCACGAGCGACAGTATCCACGGTAATGACAGCATACACAAAACATGGTAAAACATCATCGGCGAAGAGGAATAGTGGGCGAAACCCAAAGTTAACTGACAGAGACCGACGAACATTAAAAAGAATTGTGGCCAGACAACATAAAACTACCGCGGCAAAAGTGACAGCAGAACTCAACACTCACTTGAGTAATACTGTTTCGACAAAAACAGTACGGCGGGAGCTCCACAAAGCTAACATTCATGGAAGGGCTGCAATTGCGAAACCCTTTATAACGGAAGCCAACGCTAAGCTGCGAAAGAAGTGGTGCCACGATCATAAAACCTGGACACTTGATGATTGGAAGAATGTGGTATGGTCCGATGAATCATCGTTTACATTGTTTCCTACAAACGGCCGGGTTTATGTATGGAGAACCCCAAAAGAAGCCTACGATCCGGACTGCCTGCTTCCTACCGTCAAGCATGGGGGAGGTTCCGTTATGATTTGGGCGGCTATATCGTGGTATTCAGCTGGTCCTCTCATTCACATCANGGGAGGTTCCGTTATGATTTGGGCGGCTATATCGTGGTATTCAGCTGGTCCTCTCATTCACATCACTGGCCGGATCACTGCGGATGAATATCTCTACATCCTCAATGATGAAGTTCTTACTATGACTAGTATATTGCTGCCAAACACTGCCATATTCCAAGATGATAATGCGCCCATACACACAGCCAAAAAGGTTCAGTCTTGGTTTGAGGAGCATCAGAATATCATTAAACATCTTCCCTGGCTGTAATGGGGAGTTTTAGAGCAGAGAGTGAGGAGCAGATTTTCATCTCCAACATCATTGAAGCAATTGGCGGATGTTTTGGTACAAGAATGGGACAACATTCCATTGGAAACTATTCAGACACTCTACGAATCTATTCCGCGAAGAATTGCAGCTGTTCTAAAAGCAAATGGTGGCCCAAAACCTTATTAATAAATAAATATTGTGTATATGTCAGGTGTTCATATAATTTTGTCCATCCCCTGGACAGTCCATGCGCGTAGCTTAAATACACCGTAAACAAAAAAGCCGCAGAAACTGCTGCAACGACAGCAGAAACCACCACAATTCGATTAAAATGCACATTTCCAATGAAGATGGAACTCTCTTAAAATGTACTATCACTTAATCACGATCCGCGCTATAATTACAGACATCAACATCACTAATCTTCCCAGGCGAAAAAAAATATCAGTCGGAATTAAGTATTAACCTTTCAACAAGCCATTTTATTAAAGTATTGTTTAAGTCTCGTGTCAGCAGCCGTGGAAAAATAATTCAAGACATTTAATTTAGGCCTGTGCTTAAAAAAATATATATATGTATATTTTTTTCAATTCAATATAATACAATTTATTTTATTACATCAGAAATATAATTTACTTTTAATGTCAAATTAACGTATATGATTTAACGCTTTCCGTGCTCACTGCAGACACTTGTCTACATGTTGCACACGAATGTTACATATGACCGCGACTGTACACTGCAAAACTCGGTGACCAATGATCTTCCCTGCGGCAAACCGCTTCATAAACCACGCCATTGCTCTGTGATATGTCCGGTTCGTATCACTATCACGGAACACGAAGGCTACAGCTTACGGATCGCGGTAACGAAACGAGTTGTTCGTGATCGTATTTACGGTATGCATAAAAAAAAGTTTTTATCTTCTCCTCCTGAAACCGTAATTTAAGAGCAGTAATGATGCCTGCTATAGCCCTGTTTCTGACAGAGAAAATTTGACTCCCAACTGGGGAAAGTACAACTTCCTTGGCTCGACAAACTTCAGTTTTTTTTTAAATACAGAAAGCGTATAGATTTCATAAAATAAGTGAAGCCTTCCGACTGCGCAAAGTCATTCCGAGCAGGAAAACAAAACCAAAAAGGAAAAAAGGAGGGAGGGGGGAAGAAGACGCCCTGCGTTCAATCGCGTCGTCGACTTTTACTCCGACTTTTCTCTTGGCGATGCACGACTTTAATTTCCTGCCAGGGNGGGGGGGGGGGGAGAGGAGCATGTCACCGAGGCCACAAACATCTTCAAACACCCCCCGGGGGAAAAAAAAAGGTGGAAGGGGCCAGCCAGCAGATAAGCGACGCCTTTTCTTTTTTTTGGGCGGGAACAAGCACAAGTCCCACCCTTAACCGCTCTCTAGGAGGGGGGGGAGGGTCTTGGACCAGAGGACAGAGTTGGCACAGTGCTGCCGTCTGTCGTCTCGTCACGAACGAGATTTCTACTTTTAATTACCTGCGAAATTTCATGTGCTCCGCGTCTTCGAAGTGTTTGCCGCCGTGAGGATGGGGTCTAGCGACAATGGTTGGTCATCCCACGCTATTCGGATCCTCACTCAGACGGCGAGTAAGGCCAAATTAAACTACGCAGTGATCACGGTTATAGGCTGGCCACGGTAAACTGATCATTTCTGAAAGCCCTGCTCGAGATCCACTCGTGTGCACATCTTGTATCCTTCCGCCGTACGTTAACTTAACCTTGCTTCGAGCCTGATCATTTTATCAATGCGTCGACCGAGTGTAACTGTGAAAGTATTAGAAAAGTTAATGTTTAACAAATTCGTTAAGTCTTACACTTACGATGCATTAAAAACAAACAGAAAACTAAATAAATAATTAAAAGTATTTACAAATGTTTTACATGTCATTTCTCGTTCAACGTTAAAACACGGGACTATTTACCCTCCGTCGTTACCAACTTCACTGAGCGCACGCCAATCATTGTGCCCGTTGAAATACATGCACGGTAGGAGCAGTGACATTTTTCAAATATTTATTTCGAAAATGCTCCTTTTACTGCGAACAGCATATAACCATTTTCACTTTGCAGGAAAAAATATGGTAACAAGATGTTCACAAATCTTTTAAGAATACAAAAAAATTGAATATTTATGAATATAAGAACTTAGGATTTGAAGCCGACGGGGCCATAATATGCGCAGAATAATATAACTTAATGTATTTAAAATTTAAAATTTATATTACTTAGTAATATCTGTTACTCCATTACCACAGTCCTCCTATCCGATGGTTGGGCAGGTGAATGAAAGTTGGATTTAATTTTTACCATCAGTAAAAACATCACTTCATTTTTTTTTTTTTCGCATTGTTGTTAGAAATCTTTGCTGCGTGGAACTAAGAATACACTTTACCGTTCTCCCATTTGACATCTTGCGTAGCAGAAGTCACTAAGCCAAAATATACGGACCACCATGTCTCGGTAACTAAAGGATGTGTGTGGAATTATTATGTGTGAATTTAGGTTACATTAACATGTAAGCCCACACACCCTAGGACACGTCTTGACGCATATCAGCGGCAGCATTTACAGAACCACAATTATTTTTTAATCTCCACTCTTTTTTTTCTATGTATATATATATATATAAACTTCGTTGCTAAAGTAGTATCAGCCACGCTGCCGTCTCTTTTGCCTATCCATATCGCCTACCGAGAGACGAATGGCGTGAGCGAAGAGATTTGGGCGGCTCTTAACGTCGAGGTCTTGAGAGTCGATGAGGGTGAAGCGAGGTGAGTACGGAAGGGGGACGGGAGATCACCGAGAAAACCCGCCGACCAGCGGCATCGTCCGGCACGATTCCCACATGCGAAAATTCGGGAGCGACCCCGCCGGCCATCGAGCCCGGTTTGCCTTGCTGGGAGGCGAGTGGTCTGACCACCACACCACCGTGGACCCTCGAGAGACGAAGTACACGTGACTGCGACTCCAGGTATCCCGAGTTTCTCCTAGAGTGCTTGCAAGTACCGTCACACAGATTGTGATATTTAGGAACTCGGTGGTGTGTTTGTGTGTATGTGTGTGCGTGTGTGTGTGTAAGGCTGGTTTTGGAGACACGTGTGTCTGTAGTACTCTGGAGTAGGGACTTCACGATTTACGTTCCCTGAATGTTATTTTCAGTCGAGGTAAGAGATTAAATGAACAATTACATTGTTCATACGCTATTGCGGATCTATGTTACCAAGGAAAATGCTGGATCCTATCTTCCTGCCTAAAAAAATTTTTAATTTATTTAAGGCAAGAAAAACTTAAAAATTTCATAGACATAACAAAATAAGATACTAACGTTTCAAATTTTCAGGTACTAGAGGTTTTGCGAAAATATAAAATATGCTTAAAAGAAAAAAAACTTTGAAGACTTTCTTTGTAACTTGAACACATGTATGATACCGACTCATCACAAAGTTTTGATGTCTTAATTTTTTTACTTATTCGATTTTTTTGACAAAAGAAATTAAAAAGCGAGTAAGAAATATGTAATTTGTTATATTACCCTGCCGTAGAAACAAATCATTACAGGTTTTTTTTTGTGTAATTGTCGCTTAATAAACCACAGAGCTATTTAACACATTTTTTTACCAACACTGTAAAAATATTTCTGGTAAACTTCCTAAACTGTAAAGGAAGTTTTTAACCTATACAGTATGTGGAAATAATGCTACATGCCGGGCTGAAAATATGGGAAAGTTTAGCATTGCTACTGTATAAAGTTGGGTACCTCCCTACGCCATTTGACTCTCTCCTAAGCAACTGTAGGAACGTTACCATGCATTCATGGGAAAATAATTTACCATTCAGGCTTTTTCACTGTGCGCATACAATTATATGGTAAATGTACAAATAATCTCTTAGAGAGAACAGTTACCACCATTATACTGTTACACGAAGCCAGAAGGACGTATCTGAACTCGTCAGGGATGAAGTTCTAACAAAAATAAAAGAACAAAATTTGATTTTTCATCTTTTCACACAGCTATTATTTACAAAATTAACTACCTATTTTCACCACTACTGTTGTTATACTCACTGAGCGCAAAAGTTAATGTCTATATGAGTTTGAATTAAAGTGTCTTGTCAATGTCTCTATGTTGGTCAAAGTCACTTAATTCACACTCATTATTTATCTGTCTTTTGCCATTATTTTAAATGTCTATCACTTATGCATCCAGTTCAATGGTCGCACCCGTTAGTCGGACTCTTNTTCAATGGTCGCACCCGTTAGTCACTATACCGATGCTCGCAGTCCGTAGGCTTCAAATTTGTAAAGTGAAGATTTGATCAAATGCAATTTGGATTAGAAAATCAGAACTTCTACGACGCACATAAGTGCTATTCAGTTATCACGTCGCTGTGCTATCTGCGGACTATCTGCGGCTGTGCTAATATTTTTATAACGTTAATTCCGATGTAACGCACTGACAGAAACATAAAATTGCTAATGAAACAAGGCGTTAGTCTCGATGTTCGGTATGGTTAAAGAAAAGAAAATTAACGCATATCTGGGTCTGCTGTTGGTGTGTCATCAACAGAATGTTGACTGCAAACACGCGAATATTTATAAGGAGTGCGTAGTCTTCTGAACAGTTTAGTACCTAAAAGATTATTTGTGTACGTGACACTGCACCTACAACACAACACACCTGACTCATCTATTAGAGTAACGCAGCTGTAAAATATTATACTTGCATTCGGTGGGAGACGGGTTCTGTTCCCATTCCGGACATCCTGCTTTCGGCTTTCAGTTTCCTTTCTCATTTCCTCAATTTCCAGGGGGAACTAAAAAAAAACCAAATAAATAAATAATAAATCACTGTAAAGTTTACGCATGAAGGCTCCTCCCCCCTTGCACGCATCCCAAGAGCGCAGCACGCACCATTCACACGCCCTCTACGCGTAGAAAACGTACTAGCCAGGCCCTGCCAACACGAATAGGGAAACCGAAACCTTATCGAAGGTACCCGAAGTTCAGGTTCTACGGTCTTACAACTTCGACGTTAAAAACAACTGCTGAATATTTAAAACCGATATCTACTTCGTGCCCCTCGCGTAAGTGTTCGATAAATGACCGTTTAATTGTTGTATTTAGATATTGTAGAAGCATTGGATTGGTTACACGTTTTCATTTTGATGTTGGTAGCACAGCCGTCTTTATCTACGCGCATCTCACATTCGTTACACAGTAAAAAAAATTTCCTGGTAAACATCCTAAACTGTAATGGAAGTTGTTAACCTATACACTGTATGGAAATAACACCACACATCGAGCTGCAGATATAGGAACGTTTAGCGTCGCTGCTGTACAAAGATGGGAACTTCCCTACGCATTTGACTGTTTCCTGAGCAAATATAGAAAGGCTGCAATCGATGCACGTCAAACGACCTTACAATTGACGGTTTCTTACTATGTGTGTACACCGATGTGGTAAGATTTCTTATAGTGTAGTCCATGCCACGAGCATTTTCGTGGATATCTGCACGAAATTGTTTACAAAGTAGTGTTTCATCTTCACGATCATGATTGTTAATTCTCACAAATGCATTTGTGTTATGAAATAACTGTGGAGAAACGATATAACCTAAAAAATTTTGCACAAAAAACGCTGGCGAGTATTTANAGTGTTTCATCTTCACGATCATGATTGTTAATTCTCACAAATGCATTTGTGTTATGAAATAACTGTGGAGAAACGACATAACCTAAAAAATTTTGCACAAAAAACGCTGGCGAGTATTTAAAAAAAAAAAATACAATGCTGGCAACATTATGCGCTTTCTGCCAGCATAAAAAAAGTGAACATTTGTGATTTACTGTGTTCTAACGTTGGCAGTATTGCAGAACCCACTTCGATCGTCTTCGGTAAAATTAGTTCCACACAAGTTAGGAACGAAACAAGATATCTCACGGGAGAGTTTGGCATAGGGAAAATTTCCGCCGCAAGGTGCGCTGGTGTTAAAAAAGGTCACTTTTAAACTGGCAGTATATTGAGAAATTGTATATATTTTTGTGTAAAAGTTAGTTTTCGACTCGAATTGTGATATGTCTTTGCACCAGCCAAAATATTTAAGGATTAACTTTATTTCGTAACTGTTATTCACGCCTAGTAATTATGTTTACAAGATCCAACAGTAAAAATAAAAACTGTGATTGGCATTGGGCGTTCATATGCAAGCTTAATTTAATGGGAAACGTTACGAATTTAAGTGCGAAAAAATACAACTGTAATGATAACTAATTCTGTACTTTTCTCCTTTCGCTCAAGGAAACCGAGTAGGAAAGCCGTAACATTATATATTGAATCATTTCGGTATTATATTTTCACATTCAATTGTGATATTTAAATAAAGTAATTGTGTAAGCCTGCGTTTTGCTAAATAAAATTTACGACCGAATATTTAACAATATATTGATATATTTCGTTATATCTCCATTCCAGTGCGAATAACAATGTTTATTAATTATGTGGGGTCTAACGTAATACAAATCGGAAGATTTTACACAACTAAATCAATTTTATGAAAATTGCAATTATGCCATTTACTTACACTGAAGAGCCAAAAAAAAACTGGTATAGGCATGCGTATACAAATAACAGAGGTATGGAACCAATCAGAGTAACGCGATGCGGTCGGCAGCGCATATATAAGACAACAAGCGTCTGGAAAAGTTGCTAGATCGGTTACTGCTGCTACAATGGCAGGTTATCAAGATTTAAGTGAGTTTGAACGTGGCGTTATAGACGGCGCACGAGAGATGGAACATAGCATCTCCGAGGTAGCGATTAAATTTGGATTTTGGCGTACGACCATTTCACGAGTGTTCCGTGAATATCGGGAATCCAGTAAAACATCAAATCTTCAACATCGCTGCGGCCGGAAAAAGATCGTGAACGAACGGGACAAACGACGGCTGACGAGAATCATTAAACGTGACAGACATGCAACCCTTTCTAAAATTGGCGCAGATTTCAATGCCTCCTGCATACCTTCAGACAATAGTCGAGTCCATGCCACGTCATCTTGCGGCACTTCTGTGTGCTCGCGGGGGCCCTACACGATATTAGGCAGGTGTACCAGTTTTTTTGGCTCTTCAGTGTACATACAAAACTGAAAAAATCACGTTAGATGTGCGACACCAATGCTACCTGACAGCGAAAAAGTGTAGTCGTCAAACTAAAAGCTCTGAGCTTCCCAAACTGAGTGGAATAAACCTCACCTTCGGCAAACAAACAAATAAGATGCCGTTCTCTCGTCATACCCACCGCTGAGTGGCAAGTATATCCTCGCGTGCTCCCTGATACACAATCCCTCGAAGGCCGCTAAGCCTGCAGCATCATCTACCCTCGTCGCCTCCGCAAGGACGTGACGCGGTGTGGAGGAGCGGATCTGCGAGGGCGAAGAATGCGCAAGTGGCGCCGCCAACCGCAGGTAGTTGCAACTGGCGCCCGGGCAATTGCTCATTGTTCGAGCGACAATGCGACGTCTCGTCGCTCGCTTTAATTGCGCCGTCCCGGCCATTGTAGGCAGCTGCCCAGAGGACTCTGAATACACCGCTCGCTGCTTCTCGCGAGCAGCCGACGGTACTTGACTGAGTCCTTGAAGCCGACACAACGAGAGAAGAAAAAATAGCCCAACCCACAAAAACAGAAAGAAAGATAANCACTTTGCTTTACTTTGTCTAAGCATTCTCATTCCCGCCTATTACACTCATTGCCATAAAAATTTGCGTACCATGCAAAAAAATTCTGTGCCTGTGGAAGTTGGTAAATAGCAGGGCGTAGGGTGAAATTTTGACATGGGATTGCCCAACGGCGCTATTCTCACCCAAGCTAGCAACATAGGGGGTAACTAAGACAAGATAGAAGTGTGTCGCTTTTATTTACGACTGCATGGCCATCAGCTTTTGTTCTCTGTATTTCAACTAAAACTGTCCCTATAGGTTCGCACAGCACCGGACACGCTTACTGTACTGAAAGACTTCATCACTGACCGGTTATCTGCTAATAAAAAGCTAAGTTGAAAGTGTCCCAATCCGGTGTTATTTCCTACGTAGAATAATATGCAACATATCATTGTCATTTGAGTGATCAACACTACGACTGCCACTGACGTAATGTTAAGTTACCGGGAAAACTATGAATAGGGACCTACGAAATATGCGTTGTTTTGTGACTGCAGACTAAACCGCAAGGCACTATATGCTTGTTTCCCTTCTGCCATTGGCCGACAACTTGTGTGGCACGTCCCAGTGATGCTATCAGCCAATAATAAAGGCTCATCGGCTAGGCAACCAAAAGCCAGTAAAACATTCACATACGCATGCACATATATGACGCCATATATTTGCGAGTAACCAATGAAAACGTGAATTATGCTTAAGTACATAGGCATAGGACAGTGAAGCCTTGCGTTTCGCCAAATATAGGTTATTCACACTGTAAAAAAAATTGTGTGATTTTACACTAAAGTATGTGGCAGCAGTGTCTCCACTGAAATCGGTGTAATTTTACGCCTACATGTGTCAATGTTTTTTTTACTCTACTTCCAAGAAAATTTATCCTACTAACAAGTAAGATAAAATATAGTTTGTTCAATTAACTATGCATAGTATGGTGTAAAATTACTATTGCTTTGTAGCAGGAAATAAACTGCAACATTCGTGTATTTTCTCTCCGCGGCAAGTAACTTTACACAGACATCGCAATTGTAGTTTCACCACTGTGTATGTGTATTTTCTCACTACCAAAAAATTATAATCAAAAATTCACTGTATTTACATTTACACAATTTCCGTGCATTTTTCACTGTTTTACTAAGCAATTTTACAGTCAGAATGTGCGTTTTTACAACTGCGTTATGTTAATTCACATACTTTGTATATGTATTTTTTTAGTTTTCATGATTTTTATTCCGTTTTGTAACTAGGAAGTTTAACGGAGTTATAAAAAGTTATCTCCGAAATGTGCATAAAAATCGACTTCAGATATAGAATAGGTAGTTATATACGAAAGCCAGCATATTCGATCAGCGGGAGTTAAGATTACCTTTTGAACACAAAAAAGGAGTTCGAAGTATTTGTACTCCCTACCACTAGAGCAGGTTGTTTAAAACAAATACCTGTAATTACATTTGAATTCACAAGAACCTTAGTGTTAAATTACAAATACTGTACTCATTTCAGCAAATTACACATAAAAATGTAAAATTACCGGAAATTTGTATGTGTAAATATGCGGTCACATATACTCCAGAATATAATGTAAGTTTACACACACACGGTCATTGTACAATTACACAATTGAAGGTGTACAACAATACTAACATTGGATGTTCATACAACGACTAAGTAGCAGCGAAAATACATAACTTAAGGTTTTAACACAATNCTATAATACAATGAGTGGGTGTATTTTTACAGATGCTTGAAAATATGTAAATTAACACCAACATTGTGATTATAAAGTCATGCATATAGTACTCTCTGGATTATTAAGAATATTTGTGTAAAATTACACGTACTGTAACTATTTTTACAAATTACACATAAAAAAATTTAAAATTACCAAAAAATTGTACGTGTAAATTTACACTTAATTTTTTACTTTGGACGGAACAGTGAGCACTTTTGAAAGCCCTCGCATTTGGAATATAGTCAATAAATCTTTTTTATTTTAACCGTAGACGTTAACTTTCGAGTGCGGTGGAATATACACACTGTGTTTATTACTTGCATGGCAATATTTTATTTAAAAAGGTGATTAAAGGATTTTAAAAAATGCGTGAACACCCTGCGATAACGCGTATTTCACACGTCTATAGCTACGAAAACTGCTGGGGAAGTAATGGTTGTTCGGCCGTGTCTTCAAATAGTGCGAAGGTCGTAATTTCACGGCAAACTCTATACAATTCAGTTAAATATGGGCTACGTAACATAACGTCGGCAGGACTCAAAGTGGTAATTTACCCTGTAACGGGGATGTGTAGAGTAAATCTGCCTCTCGCTCTCCGGGTCGCAGGTCGCCGTCGGAGATG
>NQII01006352.1:55768-106364 GCA_002778355.1 Clitarchus hookeri
CCACACACAGCCTCTTTGTGGCGCGCCCGCATGGCCGGATGACGCGTGCCTGTCGGCGCCGCGGCGAGATTGCCTCTCCGGGCCTGGGGCGGGTCGTCAGAGGTAGCCTCACCTCCTGCAGCGCGATAATCCGCTCTACAACCCTCTTCAATTCCTACATAAAGACATTTACCACGTCGCTATCTCTTTACGAGATGAAACGGTATTCTGTAAGCCGAAATGTCGCCGTGACGATCTTTCGAATGTCTCGTGACTTGTCTTCATACAGAATGTATAAATCACTCGTTAAGTACGGAATCACTCGTTAAGTATGCTGCTAATGAACATTTTATGTTTCCGTTAATGTGTTATGTGTTTGTGCCTCAACGCGTCACTTCCGCCCATACATTCCTATACAATAATAGTTTATTTTAGTGAGCTCTACCGCCCCTCAATGTTTGTCCCATGATTTTAGAATCATCCTGTATACGTATAACCCTCTGAGGATTTCATATAAAATATGAGCCACCGAGAGAAAGGGATAACGAAAGAAGTTTATGTTAACTTAGAGGTAGCATGTGAAGGGGCCTCGCACTCTGGGTTCGCCGCCCAGAACGAGTGACGTCAGAGTAGCGCTGTAAATGGGGAGAAGCTGGTGTTATGGGACACGAGAGAGGACAATTATTACAACAGATACATCGCTGAAAGCAACGTAGCAGCAACTGCCAGAACGATGTCTTTGCCGATAAATCTCGTGTTTTTTTTTCTCGCGCGCTTATTTCTGGTGATTGATTCCAGTTTGCAGATACCATCTGGACTGGAGGCAAACCGTCGCTACGTGACTCTGGAGAGCGCAACTTTGGCGTAGGGCGCTTGACGGGTGAGGCTAGCGCACGCTTCATCATAATTCTCGTTATAATAGCGTTATGTGGAATCATAATCTGCAGTTAAATTAATATTTAAATAATTCGATGACACTGCCGAGAAGAGAATCTGAAGCTCTAACTTTGAAGTCCGTCACTTGACTCACCGACCCACTAATAATATGTAAATATATACTTGTAACTAGCAGTAAACCTCTACATACATATATATTACGTTGTACACGAATGTGTGTGTGTGTATATATATATATATATATTTTTTTTTTTTTCCCCCTCTTTTACTTGAAATTATATCGTTGAGATTGTTTATACCAACGCTGCCCTTTACCGGCTATATTGAAAATCACTACTGATATCCTAATTACCACAAATATCGCATACGAACGCTCGAGGTGTACTTGCGAGCAAAGAATACCAGAAAACTTGATCCCAGTGCAGCTAAGCAAATGAAAGCAGATAACGAATCCATTTGATCTTGTTGTTGTAACAGATTGTGGTATCGACGTCAGATTGTTCCAGCCAACAAGATACATGCTAAGTTTTAAACAAACTAGTTATTTGAATCTACCATTGATCTATATGGAACCTAAGACAACCGTATAAGTGGTTGACCACGCCCTCGTGAAAATGGTCGTGTGTACTAATTACTTGCTAATGACGTCGAAGAAACCAAATACACATTCCACCCTACACATTATTTAAAAATATTTTTATTTGGAAGAAGGGGACGTATGCAGATATTTTGGAACAAATAATAATAATAATAATGGCGTGTGGGGAGTGCTCCCAGGGCAAGGCTTCACCCTCCGAGTGACGGTCTTTCCAGCTGGGACCCGTAGGTGACCGTCATCCCCAGGCATGACAGAGGTGAGACCCTGCTGGAATGCAAGGGTGGGGGAAGCGGGAGTACCCCGAGAAACCCGCCGGCAAGCGGCATCGTCCAGCACGATTCCCACATGCAAAGGTCCGGGAGTGAACCCGCCGGGGATCGAGCCCAGATCGCCGTGATGGGAGGCGAGCGCCCTGGCCACTACGCCACCGCTGCCCCTTTGAAACAAGAGCAGTCTGGTTGTGCGAACAAAACACTGTCCAAAATAAACCAATATACTATATAGGTGAATTTATTTGGTACCAGCAACTCAATCTTTCGGTACGTGTATTTTCCGAAGCCACGACCTTGAAACTACGTTCCCTTTCTTTATCCAGATGTGATTTGCGTAACGCTGAATCTGCAGCGACGCTGTCGCGCAGGGTTTTTTTGACCCACTGAACTTGCGTGCTTTATCAACAGCGAAACGGAACAATGGTTGGTGCGAATGTGATCTGTGCGGTCAGGGATGTGTGTTCACTCATACCTCCCCCCCCCCCTCCTTGTTCCCTCTTNCCCTCTTGCACATTTTATCCCTGTTTTTATTCATATTACTTATAAGATCTTTTTATGTCGGGAGAAGTATAAAACGCTTGTGATACATGACGTATCCATGAACTAACCAAAAAGCCTCTTACATAGGACGATTTTTCAAAGGTTGTATTAAAAAAGATTTGAAGATACCGCGAGTAGATCATATGCAAAGTTGGGAACTTTACTGTGCGCATGATTGTCTCCTAAGAAAAAGCAGGAAAGCTGTCATGGACGCATGGAAAAATACTTTACCATTCATGTATTCACAATGTGCGTATACGCTGATGTGCTAGATCCAAGAACTATTTCTTAAGAGTGCACGAACTAGTTGTCTGCCCCGAGACAGTAATCATGTTTTGGCCTACTCTGTCGTCAGTCGCAGCGTTCGATTCGCACACTTACAATACAGCATTTGTAAAATTAAAACAATATTTAACATAAGAATTGGTAAAAATTTCCTATAATCCATTCACGGTTACTTCACACTTTTCTGAAGCCCTGCTTAAGTTCTACTTCCAGGATATTCCTCCGCCTCGTGCAAACTAAGCTGTTCTAAGTCTAGAAAATTACGCCAAAGGACAATGCGCCGAGTTGGTGTACACTCAGTTGTAAAAACATTCTTCATGCGAACTATTTCTTACTAGGCGCTACCGACACACATGTTTGATCACTATTTCCATTCATATTTATTATACATGAAATATTATAATTCATAAATAAAATATAGGTAAATCTTCAATTTAACGAAACGTAAGATGCTTTTACGCTAGCAAAGGTATGAAACGCTTTTTTTTTACACGGCATATTTAGGAGATAACTAAATATGTTTGATTCAAAACTTGTGAAAAACCTGCGAATATATTATAATGTGCCAGTATTCCTTAACAAATGTCACGTAAAATACTTTCTGTTAGAAACGGCTATCTTTAAAATGTATGAATTGAGAAGGAATTTCTTTATCATTGATTCCCCATTTTGCATGTTGGTTAGAGTCACGAGTACTCTCGAAGTTACGCCATAAACGACTCGCGTCCCTTCAACCTCTCCTCGTACTTGTGAAACTGACGTAAGCCTTCCATTATTACGACAAATGAGATGAAACACACTGGCGAGCACAAATATTTTACACTGGCAGTAAAAATTTGATATTGGGAATTAAAAAACTTAGCCCAATAAACTAAGAATTAGGTACCATTATATTTGTCTGTTACCCGTTTGTCGAATAGTGGTTTGAAGCAGGTAAGTTATTTATTTTTTATATCTAAAAAATACTTCCTCTAACCAAATTGCAATGAAATTTGATTAAATTCAAATTGGTTATGAATGTAATAGTTCTTGTCATTTAAAAATAAGTCATAACCAAAAGAGTTCATCACTCTTGGCCATGTGACTTTGAGAGTTGTGTTGCATTGGGGTATGTCAATATTGGGTCCAAGCGCAGAATACGAATAAGCGGTCGAGCTCGACGTTAGTGTATGGATTGTCTGGTCGCTTACGCCGCAATATCGTCGTCGCGCTGTCGTGAAAAGCGCTTGACGGCCAGACGTAACACTGAGGCGTTGAAGTTGTTGAGTATGGAGGCTAACACGAGGAGTGGCGAGGAAGGGGCGTACTCACCGACAGTGGTGAGCAGCATGTTGTCGAGGAGTAGCGCTATGGCGACGATGACGAGCACGAGGCGGCGAGACTCCCTGCACCTCTGCAGGAAGTTGGACACCCTGGCCCCCATCACGCACTCCTGCACCACCGTCATGCCGGACCTGCAACACGCACGGCGACCTTCACGAACCACCTCCTTCTCCTTGCACGTCGTGAACTGTTGCAAGGCGAGCTGGCGTTTGTACCCTGCTGCTTGCACCACGACGACGTAGCCCGGCAGGTGACGTCACATGACGCGTGTGATGACTCCCTTGCTGGCTCCTGCTACGCGCACCGAGAATGTACAGTAGTGATCAAGCACCAGCTTACCTCGCAACACCTCACCGAGCGCCACTGCAGCTGACACACCGTGTTGAATTACTAGCTTCTAGTTTATTTCAGTCGGTCAAGGACACTTATTTTTTAACACTACAACTACATCTCTCTGGCACTACACATTTTGCTCTGCAACATACATAAATTTATGAACTTTTGGCCAAGTAATTATGACGTAATTAGTACAGCGTTCTTGCCACTTTACAACTACCATATTTGTAAAGTGTGATTGAAATTTGTAAATGCGCTGTAATGGCAAATATTTAGTTATTTAATTGAAAATAAATTTTAACACGGTGGGCGATACCGAGCATTAAGAGTTAGTAGACCGGACATATATTATGTAAATTCGTTGTGAATACGACTTATTGCCAGAAAATAATATATATATTTATTTACATAACCCAGTACGGTTTTGCTTTTATCAAATCAAGTGTTTAAAAAATATAAAATGGAAATGGTAAAAAATCGAATTTTAGGGCTTGCTTACACAAATTCCTTAATGAGAAGAAAAGTAGAAAACGTAAAGTCCCAGTTGCCTACATCTGTAAACTTTCACTGCGTGTAGTAAAGTTGTGCCGTTACAGAAAGCGCGAATACGCTGCACGCCGGTTCAGCACCTTGCGCGTACGAGCGACGGTGCACTGGGCGCGCGTGTTATTTTCGCCCTTATCACTGTGCCCGAACTCGGGAAGAAAGAACCTCGAGCATATGTACTTCTCATGTGGCTGACTGCCCAGGCCGCCAAACAGTGCGCAGAGTTTCGGCAGAGAACGTCGTGATACGAAACTGGGCTCGACGTGATGTCTATTTAAGAACAGCATTAAAGAAACGTCGCACGTGTGTATATCAATTTCATGTTCTCCATTTACCTCCGAAGAAAACTATTTTTGCAAGTTGAAATGGCTAACGCGGATGTTTCAGCGGTCGTTCTTCGGTGTTAAGATCTCAGGTGGAGAATAAAAAAAAGGTATAGACAAGTGCAGCACACTTTCACCTTTAGTATTACGACGTAAACTTATGAGCCACCGCTAAAAGTCTTACGGAGGTGCGTTACCGACTGGAATACGGCGTGCCAGTGCCGTGATTTGCGCCTAGAGGCTACGGTGAGCCGTGACGAGCACGCCTAGGTCGAACATCACGCAACGCCTAGGTTGAGCATCACGCAACACCTAGGTTGAGCATCACGCAACACCTAGGTCGAACATCACGCAACGCCTAGGTTGAGCATCACGCAACACCTAGGTTGAGCATCACGCAACACCTAGGTCGAACATCACGCAACACCTAGGTCGAACATCACGCAACACCTAGGTTGAGCATCACGTAACACCTAGGTTGAGCATCGCGCAACACCTAGGTTGAGCATCACGCAACACCTAGGTCGAACATCACGCAACACCTAGGTCGAACATCACGCAACACCTAGGTCGAACATCACGCAACACCTAGGTGGAGCATCACGCAAATCCTAGGTTGAGCATCACGCAACACCTAGGTCAAACATCACGCAACACCTAGGCTGAGCATCACGCAACACCTAGGTTGAGCATCACGCAACACCTAGGTTGAGCATCACGTAACACCTAGGTCGAACATCACGCAACACTTAGTTTGAGCATCACGCAACGCCTAGGTCGAACATCACGCAACGCCTAGGTGGAGCATCACCAAGCTCAAACTTAAGCCTACGCCTAGAATACACTACAGGAGACTGAGCAATACTAATAACAGAAATAGAAGTTGAAACAAGCTCATTAATAGCAAAAGTCTTCCAACATATAATGTCTTTTGAATCTATTTGACTGAGATAATTAACACCAGTCACAGTACTATTGCGAGGGTGTCTGAAGAAACAAAACTCCAAAATACCAGATCTCCATTGTGGGCAGTCATTCACTGAAGAGCAAATCTGTATGTGAAACTAAGAAGAATGAAGCTCTCTCCTGCAGTCGTTACTTGCTTTACGAAAACAGTATGGTCCTTCATAACATCGCAATCGAAAGAACCTATATTCCGAACAACAGGTCTTGAAACGTATATCCTCTTATAACAGCGTGCTCGCCTCATGGCGCTGTGAAAACTAATTGAAGTTGATATCAGTAGGTTATCAGTTTTAGCGGATGTACATCCTTTGCTCGGACGTGCAAGATATATTTAGCCAGGCGGGCCACCTTAACGCCACAACCTGTTTCCGGAACCATGCACCGGTAGGAAAAGTGCAGTATACACTGGGACATTAATGGGCAACAATTAACGTAGGAAATCAGAGCAGTGGTTACGTCATGCAGAGGCCTGCAAGGAGAAATGTTAAACCACGAAGCCTCCCGTCCTTGGCCTGGACTGAAGACAACTCTACCAGACGGATCTCCGGCCTCGCGTGCAAGCCGCTCGAGCCGAGACATCGACTAAGCTTCAGTCACGAAACAGAAGTTGGGAGTGCAATTAAACTTATTAACTCTTCTCTTCAATAATTCGTGCCTTCAATGATATATAAATATAGATCATATGAGTAATTGTCTACTTTTACTTAACATCTCGTTGTAAATAGTTAACAGTGTGCGCAGTCATCCATTACTTTTTATAATTGGGAATCGTTCTAAGATTAATACGTTTGCTAATGAACTCCCATCCCAACGTTTTACATTTATATTACGGATTCACATTTCAAGAGTTGCGTAACCCCAGATGGTGTACGGTAACACACGAATAAATTAACATGCAATATGTTTCATTGTAACTTAATAAATGTCTTGCTAAGTCTCGTGCCCCCATCCTGCACCTCAACGTGTAACTCCAAACGTGTCACACTGACAATGCGCTCAAATACTACCCCTTTTTACAAGTTATTGAAGATCTGTGCACCCGTTATGCTCTCCTGCAACCCACTCGGAGATTTCGCGTGGTCCTGTCGTGGTCCAAGCTGTTGTACTTTCTTCTTAGCTTTGTGACTCGACGACGGGCTGTTTGACATGCCACCGAAATAAACTTTAGCACATTTCAAACAAATATTTTATTGGGGGTGATGCGAAATTTTCTGCGAAACGGAGTTGCACATTCCGCAGTGGCTCGTCCTGCTACCGACTGTGCGTCCGGAGCCTGATCCGCAAAAGTAATTGCCGGATCACAGTCCTCTTACTTTGGCTATTTATTTTACAGATTTCGCAAGCATTCGGACACGCCTCGTTCAGGTGCGCAGCTGATGCCGGGAGCATAACTGTAACACCGTAGTGATGCATAATTGTCTGCAACCGGCCTCGCGTACCGCGTAGAAATGAGGTTTCTTTAAAACCAAAGTCAAGTCTGCAGTTACTATATGGTCGCATCTCTTGAATTAAGTTAGGCAAAATATGAACGTTTTCAGCAGTCTTCTTCGGAGAAAATACCTTTAATTTTTTGTTTGAAGTGAATTTAACTCAGCAACGTGTGGTGTGTGGAGGGCAAACGAAGATCGAGAAAGCCTTCAGAATGTGGCGCCACAGAAGAATAATGAAAATGACATCCCCCCCGACAGACTTACAAATCAGGAACTTCTCGTAGGAGTAGAAGGAGAGAGGAATGTACGGGGGTTGATTGTGAAGGTGGAAAACAGATTTAATTGGGCGTACCTCACGGACCAAGGGATTTGTTCGCGTGGCAACAGAAGGTATTGTTGTTCCAGCGACCGACAGCAGGGGAGGCAGACAAAGAAGACGGTGCGTAGGACAAGTTATGGAAGACGTGAGATGTTCATTTCGCTATCACACGCAAATAAACGACGACAAAAGTGGCAAATAGGGAAGCATGGAGAGCTGCATACAACCATTCCAAAAGCTAGAGGAAACATAAGAAGAAATTAGTTCCGAAAGTGTTCAAGAGGGTATGAGCTAACCATGCAGGGTCACGAGGCACACGATTATGCACATACTAAATCCAAATCAGTGACATCAATGAATGAATTAATTTTCACTGAAGGGACTTTAGTAATAATATTTAAATGTAAAAAACTTTAATTTATTTTAATGAAATTCAGTTATTACTTTTATAGTACTTGGCATAAGGTTTGTTCCACTGTCGATCATTATGTTTTTGTAAATTGGAAAAACATATTTTAAAGCTCATATTACTAATAGGAATGTATTTTGATTTAATTTCAATATAAAGAGTCAACGAAATCAATTATACGAGATGGAAAGTAACATTTAAACTATACCAGAATCTTGACTATCATTGTATGTACTATAACTGTACTTTAGTTGTAAATTGCGCTGCAGAGTGTCAGTTTGTGGAATTTCACACATGATTCTTATGTATTTCATTACTTCTTAAGTTGCATGTAGGTGTTGGATCTAGCATTCTAATAAGACTTGAAAAAAATTCCATGTCTGCATCACATCATTTCTTTAACTATGATGTGAAATTGTTTTGGCATTTTTCTAACCTTACGTCCGTTTGTGTTGTATTTACATAAAAAAAAACGTTATTAACACATTAATAATATACTAGGATAATGTAAAATGTAGAGTTAAGTGATTCAAGTGAAGTTATGCCATGACCTAGAATTTGTTTGGTTCGGATAACATGGTTTATTTAATCTCGAGTACATACGGCAATCTTTGGTAGTGCTAGATCTTCACGTAAATTTTCTTATCAACGACATGGAACAATAAAGTGAATCTGGAAGGATCGTGAACTGAAATAATGATCTTTTTTACCAATGAGAACTTTGAAATTCGCGAAAANATAAAGTGAATCTGGAAGGATCGTGAACTGAAATAATGATCTTTTTTACCAATGAGAACTTTGAAATTCGCGAAAAATGCCAGTTGAGCAACAGCACAAAAAATAATAACTCACAACTACGATATGCAACGCTTATTGCAATTACAGAATCTATACTTATGAATGTTGGATTAAGGCAAGTAACCCGTAAAGGATTCACGTCTGAAACAATTCACGTGATTCCAATCATTGGTGCAATGGGAACAGTTCACCACTGCTGTCTCGAGTGGCGTATTGAATCATCGTCGTAAAAAATGCACCGAATTTTCTCGATATTCCNACAGTTCACCACTGCTGTCTCGAGTGGCGTATTGAATCATCGTCGTAAAAAATGCACCGAATTTTCTCGATATTCCGCTTGACGTGTCACTTTCCGCAAGAAACTTTAAATTTCGTGTTTATTTCGAGAATTTTTGGACGGTATAAAATTATTTTTAATATATAATTCATGATTTTGTCAACCCATTAAAACATTTGGCAAGGTCTGCTAAATAGTAGATTTATTTTTATCTCAAGTAAATAAAGGAACTGCGATATTATGATAAATGCCTCGCCCCTTGAAATATTTTCGCATGCAATTAGGGGCTACGGAAAAGTCTGGCAGCGCACGAACTCACAAAGAATAAAATCAAGAAAATTCTTTCAACTAAGCTAGTTAATACTTTTTATTGGTGTTAGATTTATTGACAAGATATTTGAGTACAGGTAACCACCGCACCCTATTCAGCAATAGTTGACACAGTCTATAGTTTACGATTTAAAATTTGGTTACTTTTTGCAAAAAAAATCTGAGGTGTGTAATACAACATCAGTTAACATAACAAAATTGTATAATCTAGAGCTCTATAATATAAAAAGTTTTATATTCTAAAGAAAACCGTTTGAAGATAAAAAATTTTTTAAAGAATCATTGAAGCAAGTAAAATTTAGTTTTAAAAAAATATTTTATTTATTTTGTTGTTATAAAGTTCTATGTAATAACACTTTATACGTTATAAAATAATTTATTTTGAAAATATATTGATTTTGTAGATTCTGTACGTTGCTCTGTTAAAAAATTTTTATTCAAAAACTACTCATCGTATTAGCTATTTCTGTATGTGATGGGTTTTTTTTTTCAATTCAAATCGACAGCCCATAAAACAAATCACATTGTTGAGATACACATATTAAATAGTAGAAGTACGTACTTAATTTTACTTTCTGAAATTCACGGACGGAGATTCCGTCCTGCAGTCCTTAACCAAGTTCTTCTAGTCACCGCGATCGATGCTTCTATTTCGTCGGCAAGGTGGTTCGAGTACTTCTGTAGTTTCGGTTCTCTTGGCGAAGTTCCACTGCCTGATTAACGAGGCTTACCGTAGCACTGAACGCACGCGACTGCGAAGACGGCGACATCCGACGGTNGTTCCACTGCCTGATTAACGAGGCTTACCGTAGCACTGAACGCACGCGACTGCGAAGACGGCGACATCCGACGGTGAACGTTCCCCAGAGGCAACGTCGCTGATTAACACGTGACTTTCGTCGTAACACTAGCACCCAGTTGAAACCCACCTNGTGAACGTTCCCCAGAGGCAACGTCGCTGATTAACACGTGACTTTCGTCGTAACACTAGCACCCAGTTGAAACCCATCTTTTTTTTTGGTCAGATTCACATGGCCGGCGAGCAGCACGTTTTCTAAACGTTAACTATTTCTTACTTCTTTGTTTTTACTCAGGTTGCGTGATACGGAGCACTTCGTCTCGAAAAGGCGCGCCATTTGGCCTTGAAATACGCTGCGAATGCGAGTGTACAAATTACTTGCACGTAAACTACACGTACTTTTATCGACCATGGGGTCGCGGTGGTGTAGTGGTTAGAATACTCGGCTCCCACATAGGTGAACCGGGTTCGATTTCACCGGGGTCGCTCCCGGATTGTCGCACGTAGGAATCGTGCCGGACGATACCGCTGGTCGGTGGGTTTTCTCGGGGGGTCTCCCGTTTTACCCCGCCCTTCCATTCCGGCGCTGCTTCACCTCGCTTCACCATCGTCAGCTCTCAAAACCTCGACGTTGAGAGCCGCCCAGTGGCATCTCTCAGCGCGATTCTCACATGCGAAAATCCGGGAGTGACCCAAACGGGGATTGAACCCGGTTCGCCTTGGTGGGAGGCGAGCAGGCTAACCGCTCAGCCACCGCGACCCTCTGAGCAAACAGATGCCAGAATCTCTTGTAGGCCTACTAACCGTTTATGATTCACGCGCTATCAGATAAGACGTGTAAAAAAACTCCAAATTGAAAGATGAACCACGCTTAAGCACCTTTAAACATGTCTAGTTTTGAAGAAAGAGTTTCGGCAAAATATCTGTCTCATTCTGTTGAAATTTTTTTTATCAAACATTTACAAAATCACCTCTTTTATGACTTTTTGGTTGTTTCCTAAATATGCTATGTATTACAAGTGTTTTATGCTTGCGTCATCATAAACATACCTTATTTTTGGTTAAATTGAACTTTTACTCATTTTCTATCAATAACTTATAATAATTTAAATTTGTAATTACGTGAATAAAAACAGAGAGAGTATGTGTTTTGGTAATGCTTAGTAAGAAATAGTTCTTATACAAAATATTATTACACTGAGTGCGCAAGAATGCGGTATGCTGTCCATCTGGTGTAATATTCTGGACTTGGTTAAGCCTTTTTTTGCATGGGGCGAAGGAATATCCTGGAAGTAGAAATTGAGCAGGGCTTCAGAAATGTAGGAAGTAACCGTGAATGAACTATAAAATAATGATCATATTGAAAAATACAGTTTGCATACACTCCATCACGTGGATTAATACAACCAAGTACTTAAATTTCCGTTTTTGAGTAACTTTCCTAAAAAATGTAATCCGAAAATTACAAATGCCCTGTCAGAACATACACACGTAGGCGAGTAAAAAATTATTTGCACACTCCTTACATTATGAAGCCTGTTGGGGTTGCACTTTCGTAGCAGCACTTTCAGTTCAAGATCACTGTGTCCCAAGAGACGGCGGTGATGTGTGATCGTGCTATGTCAGTTAATTTTTAACTACGGTGTGAAACGCAATGGCTGCCAACTTGTGATTAGCACGAACGAAGAGCAGCATGCAGTAATACGTCTTTGTGGTAGGAGGTCAACATTTATCGAAGACTGCATGCAGCGTGCACGGTATGGAGAAAGTGTTCTGCACCACGCAAAANTGCAGTAATACGTCTTTGTGGTAGGAGGTCAACATTTATCGAAGACTGCAGCGTGCACGGTATGGAGAAAGTGTTCTGCACCACGCAAAAGTGTGTATCTAAGGGCGCTGCGCTCTTCCTTTACAATGCAAGTCCACACGCCTCTGTTTGCCATGTTGACACTGCACAAACTTCGTTCTGAGGTGTTGAGTCCCTTCCCTAGTAAGGAAATTTAAACGCTTCAAGGTCACGACCGGTTATAAGGAAGCATTGCGATGACAACGAAAAATATCATAAACAAGCTGGGCGTATGTACTGTTTCATCAGAATTTGAAGCGGTGACTATAGAGTTTTAATACATTCTTAGTAGTAGTTGGAAATAGGGGGTTATAGCGCACCGGACGTCCTGGCGAGGAGCCGGGGAGCCACGGTGGCCATCTTAGATTTTCCTTTTTCTCTCTGGAATTTCCCTTTTCTCCCTCCCGCTCTATAATTATACCTCAGAACTTCACGCTCTTGCATTCCGATTATTTTTCTCTCGCTCTTTCATTACGATGTTATTGTGTTTCTCTCGCATTGTCATTACTTCCTCATGCCTGTTCTATATTTCGGATGGTTTTTCTCATATATTTCTTCTGGCCTCCTTTATATTTTATCTCTTGTGTTTTTTTTTATTACTCTCGTGACCTATTATTCCTTCCTGCCTCCCGTCCACTGTATCCCTCAGGGTTTTTTTTTCCCATATTCCTTCCAGTCTCCATTATTTTATCTCTCGCCCCCACCCATCTCTTGCTTTTCGCGCCCTCCATCACCATCGACGTCGTCTGCTGTAGGTGGGCAACATTGATTCCCGCAACTGCCACCAGAGTGGGCTAAGCCATCTTTAATTCCCACGCCTGCTGCCATCTTTGATTCTTGCAACCGCCCTCTGAGTGCTTGAAGTTCTACAGTTGGCAGCTAGGAGTGGCATGACCATTTTGTGCATGTGAGTTGGTTCACTCGTCGCCAGCAGGGGTGTAATTGAAATGGTGGCCGACAGGAGTGCTGGGAATTTTTTTAGGTGTTTCGGAACTCAAAATATGCAGGAGGCATGCAGTTTCGATCCGACGACCCTTGGGTAACCAGACCAGCGCCTTGACCACACGACCACCATGGCATATATACATGCATCGGCCTATGTACTGGTCAGAAAATAAACATGCCCCTGCCAAAAAATCGCCATTCCACGGTTATGAGAAGAAATATAGTAAATACTTGCATCTGCTTTGCACAAACCAGAAAATAAACTTATTACGAGCTGTCGAGGTTTTCTCATATTCCTTATGGATTCGCCAATGCTAATGATGCCAACTATGAATTACATAATTTATCATATGTAAATCATCGACATCAGGCTGCTGGCTGTGGACGAAGGGACAAACTGGCGAGGTTTTATCATATACCTTCGGGATTCGCCTATCGTCATTGAACAGTTATAGGAACAAATAAAGTAACTACTCGCATCAGCCTACATACTCACCGTACAATAAACTTGTCATCCCGATAAAGAAGAGGATGTTAAATGTCGTCTGTGCACAAGGGGAAAACTGCAGGAACCGTGCGTGCATGCACACACATTATATGTGTGAAAGTTATACTTGCATTCCCGCATCAACCACCTGACTGCTGGCTGGGGACGAGCTGGCATTATCGCTGGTTTTCTCATATTCCTTCTGGTCTCCTTTCATATGGCATCCTGGCGGCGACGAGTCTCATGCTCTGTCATCCCACTTTGGTTTTCTCATATACTTTCTGGTCTCCTTTCACTTGGCGTTCTTACAGGGGACGAGTCCCATGTTCTGTCATTCCACCGAGGTTTGCTCATATTCCTTCTGGTCTCCTTTCACTTGACATCGTGGTGGGGGGCGAATCTCATGCTCTGTCATTCCACCTTGGTTTTCTAATATCCCTTCTGGTCTCTTTTCACCTGGCATCCTGGCGGAGACGATTCTTAAGATACAGCAACCAAACTAAGATAGGTATGACCCCCGATGACGAGAAGGACCGTTGGGTCAAGTATGCTCTAAGCCTACATATAAGAATAGTTGGCTGTAATTTCGGAACCATTTAAAAAAAAAACCCAAATTCATAACACAGGTATCACACCCTACAACGAAAAGGGCCACAGGGTCAAGTATTCACTAAGCCGAACTGTAAGCATAGTTGACTGTAATTTCCGAACCATTTAAGATACAGCCACCAAATTCATAACATAGGTATCACCCCAAACGACGCAGGGTGAAGTATAGCCTAAACTCACTTATAAGCATAGTTGGTTGTAATTTCCAAACTTTTTATGATATAGTCACCAAATTCATAACATAGGTATCACCCCCGACGACGAAAAGGACCGCAGCGCAAGTATGGACTAAGCCCACTTATAAGCATATGTGGTTATAATTTCCGAACTGTTAAAGATACAGACACCAAATTTATAACATAGGCATCACCCTCGTCAACGAAAAGGGCCGCAGGTTAAAGTATGCCATAAACCCACTATAAGTATAATTGGCTGTTATTTTTGAACAGTTTAAGATACGGTCACAAAAATTCATGCCACAGACATCAGCTCCGACTGCAATCAAGGAGATAAGGACAAGTAGGCCTTAAACTCTTTTATAAGCATAGTTGATCAGCATTTCCAAAACCTTTAAAGTTTAAAGTTTGGGAACATGTAACAACGTCCACGCATGTAAAGCAAATAAAGGTATACCTACAAGTGCGTTGCGAAATTACCGTTGTATGTAGGAGTGTAGGGTCTGAAATAGCACACACATACACATCATCCTCATTTTTCAACCTTTATTTGCGCCTGCGCAGACTGATCTTCCATTTCATTGGCTCGTCCATCGTGACGTATTTATCGACAGCGAATCACGCACGCCCTGCCGATCAGCTGCCGACCCCGAGTTGAAAGTTCGTTAACTCGGTCAGCACCGCACTGCACGGCACTACCCTTCACATCGGCGCTGACGTCACAGGTCACGTGAGCCAATTACAAGTGCACTGCGTTGCACGCTATCAGCCCCAGCGTAGCAGAGGCCTTGCTTGTCGACGTTGTGAACGTGGCGATTACAGCAAGAAAAGTTTCGAGTGGCCCGGGGTTCTTTTGTAAGATACGGCGCGGCGGTCTCCGCCCGAACTGGAGCGACAAGACCGAGGCTATCGGTATTTGTTCTCTCCTCTGTGCTTGGCAGCAATTTCCTGGCACCTCTTTGAATGTTTCCCGCTCTCGTCCCCTGAAGAAACGAGGCGGAATGGAAGATCTTTTTGAAGACCCGTCCGCCACCCGCCTTGTTTTCCCCGAATTCTATTTTTTTTTGAAGAGACGTTGTTTGTGCGGGGTCTGCCTCGCCCCTTTCCACGTCTTTGTTATCGCTCACGTCAACTGCAGGCCCAGGCCGCGCGGCCAAGCTAAGAGGCTTAAAACCCAATTAACTTCCCTCCGCGAATCCGAAAGTAAACAAGCGGAGTGAAGGTTGGTAAGGAGAAGGGGAAGGGTAGGGAGGGGGTGACATATCCCACGGGCTCGAAGACTCTTCAAACTTGGGCCCCCGCCCGATTCTTCGGCGGGGGCCCGGGGTTTGAGCCGCTCTCCGGTAAATACGACGTCGCCCCCGTAATTGAAAACATCCAGGACTTAATTGCATCCTCTCGGGAGGCCCACCGAAGAAGCGATGTTTATACGGAACGCGATCTGGGGGCTACTTCTAGACCGAGATAATTGCGGGCAAATATTTCTTTTATCTTGTATTGCCTTCGAAATGTTCGACGGATAAAGTCTAATAACTTCTGCGCGGAAAAATTTCAGCCAAGTGGAAAAATACTTACTTTAAAACTCGCCTAGTATTTTTTTTTCTTTTAATTCTTCGGTGATAATAGAAATCTGGTACCGTTAAGATACTTTGGCCCCTCAGGAGTAGCTCTATTCCAACAATTAGGTGAGCCTAATGACTTTCAACTGTTAGAAACAAATGTACTTTATTCTGTTTTTTGGTTCAGTTAGCAGAGAACAGTGAAAAAACATAAATATTAAATTTTTAATAATTAAACAAGTCATTACTACTGTCCAAAGTTTGAGCCGAAGTTACACCCGAGGACTATGTTTCTAAGTCATTACGCATAAACCAAAATACTTGTGTGCAAACTGCAGTAACATTTACTATCAAATATTACAATGTAATAACGAGTGCAAACAGCGTTTTGTTGTAGTTGTTCAAACATAATTTAACTGAAATCAGTTCAAATTTATTACGGAAACTTGTTTCAGAAAATAAATAAAATTGTTATTAAATGAGAGTCTTTTTTATCTTCAATGGAAAAAAATTCATAAATTTAATGACTTTTCCGTTCACATTTCTGTTCGCGATTTCTCAGAAAAATCAGGTGCTCCCAACACTTTCAGCGTTAAAAATTTTAATACCTGTTGTTTGACTCCCTTGATTTCATTGAGAGCTCTACCTTTCAAGGGATTATTAGCATGTCTGAGGCAATAAAGCACAGAAAGGCCAAAGGCAATACTGACACGCAAATGAGAATATCCTCGTCGGCCTTACGCACAAAGCACTGTACAAGCGTGCTGTATTTTGTTCACGTTACCGCGCGAAACGTAGACACTTCAAGTTGTGGCGAACCTTTCATACCGCAGCATAAAGTTAAGGTACAGATAGGTCCAACGTACATGTAATACACTTACAAACACCTGTCGAAATTTACACAACTAGTAATCAACTTTAAAACACGCGTTTAGCCAATTGCACAAAAAAAAAAAACTAAACTGAAGAGTAAATGGAGCGCAAGGCACTTACTTTAATGCGTTTATTCATAATACCACTCACAACAAAACCTCGGAGAAGAATGCTAAGCTTGCTTCGTTTTTGGTAAAGGGCAAATTTATCGATTTATCCACACTTTGCCTTGCCATAAGCGGGTAGGCCTCCGCCACCTACCACTTGAACTGAGTTGTAATGTGTTTAGAATCCACGTTTTAAAACGAACTTCTCCACACTTTTTCTAATGTATTTGTGTATAAAAAGAATACATTTCTTCAGATGACAAGTGGACAGGTGTTTTGAAGCTCTCTGCTGTAACTTAAGGAATCTTGCTTAACCATGTCACAGAAGAGAAATAAATACATTATATAAATAATAAATAAAATAAATATACCGGAATTATATTTAACGAATAAATTTCAATAAAATGAATTTTTCTAAATATAAATAGAATAAATTAACCATTAAACAGATTTATGTTAATACATTTTCCTTAAGTATCGTTTCTGGTCCATCCCCCACCTGAGTTCCTGGCTTGATGTACGACTTGCAACTGAGCCAGACAAATTGTGCATAGTTATTAAACACCAAGCGATAGTTCACTTACTGGCCGCACGACGAAAGTACTGCGTGCCAATCTAATGCCATGCAGTTAGAGGCGGTACTGCGTTAGATTTAGTATATTCCTGGTTATTCCAAATTTTTTTTGAATTCGTGCTAAGTTCTACTTTTGGGCTGCTCACTACATAACACCTCTTGTAAATAAAACATAAACAAGTATAAAAGGAAATGCAACAAAAAAAAAACGTACCTTATTTGTGCGCTTGACAGATAAAAAAAAGTTACACGTATCACTGAAATTGTTTTTCTAACACAGCATTTCCGAGAACCTAAATATGGCACTAAAAAACTTTTGCTTTACAAACAACGTAACAACTCATAATTTAATAACATTTTACATAAGAATTGAACGCCATGAAGACTTATAATAATTTTTTTGTGTTATCATTTCTCCTTGTTCTGTGTACACTGTTGGTTTATTTATTCTTGTCTCTGGTTATTTTTTGTGATCCCTGTATTGTTCGTAGTGTTGATTTATTTGGTTTTATAATCTGACGAGGAATACTTTTCCTGACTTGTGTTTCTATGTGGTTTTTTGTTTTATTATCGTGTGTGTTTTGAGTTTCTATTGTTCAGCTGTGACCACTTATATTGTTCTTTTATTGCTCTGTTTTGTTCACTTGTGTGGTATTTTATTTTCGTCATCGTGTTGTCGATTCTTTTGGATTGCTTTTCTTTTCTGTCCTGTTTTGTAATGATAAGTTGTGTGTCCGTCTTTTTGCCGTTTTAAGATTATATTGACGAGGAAGCGGCTTTTCCTAATTATCTGTCTGTGGTGTTAGAAGAGTTTTTTTTTTTCGTTTTTGTCTTGCTGAGTCTGTGTGTATTTATTTAGTCCCATGGTCGGCAATGGACACAGTCCAAACAAATCATCTTAATAACATGAACTCACCATTGCCATTAAACTTCAAAGTTAAAAAGAAACTGACTGCATTGAGTACTGATTGCCGCTGTTTACACAGCTCTGTATATCTAGTTCCTTAGAGTTGTTATGGCCGCTACGATGTTGTAAGGTGTTCACGGTTACTTCAGACTTTTATGAAGCCCTGCTGAGTTCCTCCGCCTCATTCAAACAAAACTTAACTAAGTACAGAAAATTGCACTAAAAGGACACCGAATCGAATTCGTGCGGACTTGGTGTAATAATATTTTCTACAAGAACTATTTCTTACTGGGCAGTACCAACAAACCTTTTTTCTCCCTGTAATTTATTAATATTAATTATTCATAAAATATTACATTTTAGAGACCTAATATTTTTTAAACTTCAATGTATCTAAAAATTAGGTCAGTTTATATTAACAAAATTATAAAACGTTTGTAATACGTGAAATTTTTATAAAACAACCAGAACGTCATAATTGGGGTGATTTTTCACAGGCTTGATTCAAAAAGTGTGAAGAAACCGCAAATAGACTATACACGGGTACGGCCATATATAAAGACAGAAACAGACGGGCATTTCAAAAATTTTCAGCTTACCGTGAACAGGTTATATATAACTCGTCTTAGCTGTCAGTAAATCTGCACCGCAGTTCGCAGTTCACCATCCCGTTATTGGGAAGCAGACTCAACCAGAACGACTCGTGATCTCTTGCTACCCTACGACGGGCGTAGGAGAAAAAAAAATTACCTCCTCCCCCTTGCTCGGCCGAAACTTTCGTCGTCTTGTTCTCGGCTGCTCTCCGGGAGAAAAAAAAAATTTCTCATCAGCGTGCGGCGTGGAATCGAATCCCTGGAGCCCCCTGCGCTGATTGAATCCCGTCTGCTGCGCTGCTCCCCACTTATCCGCAATATTGAAATGACTACAGCCTGCTCCCTGGGGACTCACCCCCTCCCCCACCCCGCTCCANACCCTCCGCCGCTGCTAGTCGTCATTATCTTTGCAAGTCGATTGCCTCTATTCATAACTGTGAGGAGTTATTTTCTTTCCCTCCCGCCGTCACCCTGATCAACCACTGGCTCGATGGCTCTCAAGGACAAGTGTATCGTGAACTTGTTGCTACGCATGGACGAGGAGTAAACCGTTAAAATCAGCATTTAATTTTAAGGCGTAACAAAAATATTTGGTCTCTTTTTACACAATGCTACTAAAACATTCAGTAATATTTCAACAAAATGTAATACAGTTTTATCGCGTCCAGTCATACTCGAATACGTCTTCTCACAGAAATTCACGCCCAGTAACCAAAGGAAATATGTAAGTGTGCAAGTAAAACGTTTAAGTCTAGCCTGCGTGTAAACGTCTTTCGCGAAAAAAACAATTGGCCCTATATACAGGTGTATCCGGGGTGATGTTACAAACTTTCAGGGATGGTGGAAAAGGGCCCCAGCATCCGTTTGAGATAATAAATCCGTTCCTGAAAACGCATCCGTTGAACGTTACAACCAAAGCTTTTCAAGGCCCTCCCAGCAGTCACAATCACCAAATTATTATGTTTTATTGTGGCCTCAGGCATTAAATTTTGAGATTGAGATATGCAAGATATATACACTGTGTTTATTAGTCACATGGAAAATTTTTACTGTCGAAAGGATGCAAATTAGTTGAAGTAACTCTTGAGAATTGCCTTAAAAAATTCTGACTTCAGTTAACAGCATACCAAAACTGGTTTTTAATGGTGCTGGAGCGTGCTTATCATATCGATTAAGCTGATTAGTGGCTAACTGGGTTCGTATTTTAATGGGAACAGAGATTGAGGTACAATCCCATATTTTTGTTTTCAAGAAGAATTTCGTTCCTTAGAAAAAAAAGTTTAAAAAAAAGGGACCAGCATTTCCTTGGATTTAATGAAAATGGGAATCAAGGTGTGGAAAACCACATCTAGAGCTAGTGTTAGAAACAGGCCTCGTGATCTCCGAATGTTCGTTAACTTTCATCAGTGACAAGTCAGGCACGAGCGAGGTGAATAAATCAATATCACATCGTGTAACTACGGAAGACACTTCTTGATTTTGCATTCATCCACTTCGTGAGCAGCCAGCACCCCAAAATCTGTTGCCGGAGTCATAAGTCTAATACAATTTTTTCTTTAATTGATTTGAACACATCTTCTTTACTGTTGCTGGCAGACCGGAAGTACGAGTCATGTAACGGTGTTGTGAAATACAATCATTGAAGTGAAACAGAGCTGAAATTTTCAGGGGCGTGTATTTCAGCGTAACCACCCCATACAACTACACCTGTTGGTAGATACGAGAAATATGAGTTCGAAACAATTTCAGTTTAAGTGTGGCAAACGTTTTAAAGTGAAAAACCAATTTTTTCTATTATAAACGAAACACCACGGCACCCATTGAAATACAACTAAAATAAAAAATGAATAAAAATTAAAAAAAAAGTAAAGCATTGTACCCCTAGACGGCGTACAGTATTTGAAAATTATGAAAATTTGCCCATCTCAGTGAACTTTAGTTGGGAGACAAGTGAAAAATATTCAGCTGAAAAAGTACCGGAATATCATATATCGTTTTAGTGATGTAATGCAATTGACTTACGGGTGGCTTCTGATTTACACAAAATCACACACTTTAAATCCGAATAAATGATGTGAAGAAGTATAATCATTTTACGTACTCTTTAGTAAATTGACTGTTATCTACTGGCGTGTCAGTGGAATGCGCTGACGTTTTACTGCCGAGCAAGTGCAATCAACTAGGAATGAGTACAAATGACTATGGCATCAGTAAGCACCAGCAACTGAAACCATTATACACTGGAGAGCCAAAAAAACTGGTATAGGCGTGCGTATGCAAACAACAGAGGTATGGAACCAATCTGAGTAACGCGATGCGGTTGGCAGCTACATCGGTTACTGCTGCTACAATGGCAGGTTATCAAGATTTAAGTGAGTTTGAACGTGGTGTTATAGTCGGCGCACGAGAGATGGGACATAGCATCTCCGAGGTAGCGATAACATTTTGATTTTCGCGTACGACCATTTCACGAGTGTACCGTGAATATCGAGAACCTGGTAAAACATCAAATCTTCGACATCGCTGCGGCCGTAAAAAGATCGTGAACGAACGGGACAAACGACGACTGACGAGAATCACTAAACGTGACAGACGTGCAACCCTTTCTCAAATTGGAGCAGATTTCAATGCTGGGTCATCAACAAGTGCCAGCGTGTGAACGATTCAACGGACCATCATTAATATGGGCTTTCGGAGCCGAAGGCCCACTCGTGTACCGTTGTTGACTGCACGACACAAAGCTTTACGCCTCGTCTGAGTCCAAACAACACCACCATTGGACTGTTGATTACTGGAAACACGTTGCCTGGTCTGACGAGTCTCGTTTCCAATTGTATAGGCCGGATGGACTTGTAAGGGTATGGAGACATCCTCATGAATCCACGGACCCTGCATGTTAACAGGGGATTGTTCAAGCTGGCGGAGGCTATGTAATGGTATGGGGTGTGTGTATTTGGCGTGAAATGGGACCCCTGATACGTCTAGATACGACTCTGACAGGTGACAAATACGTAAGCATCCTGCCAGATGACCTGCACCCATTCATGTCCATTGTGCATTCCGATGGACGTGGAAAATTCCAGCAGGACAATGCGACACCCCACACGTCGAGAGTTGCTACCGAGTGGCTCCAGGAAAACTCTTCTGACTTTAAAGACTTCCATTGGCCACCTAAATCACCAGATATGAACATTATTGAGCATATCTGGTATGCCTTGCAACGTGCTGTTCAGAAGAGATCTCCACCGCCTCGCACTCCTATGGATTTGTGGACTGCCCTGCAGGTTTCATGGTGTGAATTACCTCCTGCATACCTTCAGACATTAGTAGAGTCCATGCCACGTTGTCGTGCGGCACTTCTGCGTGCTCGCGGGGACCCTACACGATATTAGGCAGGTGTACCAGTTTTTTTTACTCTTCAGTGTAGAATTATATTGATTCAAGGCAAGCAATTTTAACATATCTGCAGTGATACTCGCTGATGTGGAGCAGTTTTAAGTGTTTCGAATTTCGAGTGCACAGCTCTTGGGTAATGGTTACCAGTTCCATTATTTTTAAAGCACTGATTCAGCGTCTCAGTTCATACCAAATCCTGCATTCAACCGAAAGGGTGTAAACGTGTAGTACGGTATATGTCGGCTGCACCCGTTTTCAGTTTTTCTTTAGCCATCTAACAATTTCTGAAGATATAAATGTCTTGGATTAGTCCGTTAGAGTTACTATAGTTAGCGGCTGTGGAAGTTAGTACCCAGGTTTATAAATGCGAATTATTGAAGTCATAAACATATGTGTTCCTCTGTTAATAGCGGTGTAACTAATTACAGTTCACATTAATTTTTCGTTTCAGGCGTTGCAAGAGAGGAATTTTATGGTGCGAAATGTACTAAGAATTTCTTATAAAAACTGACAGCTTGGAACTTATGGAAAGGGTGTAAGTATATCCATGACACAGGAAGCAACCAATTATAAAATAGCTTACAACTCAGCAGCAACCAGCACTTCCCAGGGAAAGGCGACGTCCGTATTGGCGCTAACGTCTGGACCTGCACAGCAACAATCATTATTTCACCTTTTCTTCGGCATGTCAGAAGTGAACGAGTGTACTTGGGATAATCTGCTGCGGGGGTTAAATTATTTAAATAACAGTGCTAAGGCCTGGTTATGTTTTTGTGAAACGTATAGTTACCGAAAAGTAATCAGGCAGTCCCACACATTTCTCACAGCGAAGGAAAGTTGCCCACCTCGATGGACACGCAGACGCGTGAAATGTCGTAAGCATGTCGTTCCGAAGAACAGCATAAGTGTGGGTAGCGACGAGCAGACAGCGGTTCCTAGGAGGTGCCCGCTCCATTGTTCTACAGATATCTCCGGTGCCCTCGGCCGCAGGATAGCGTCTCCTTTGTGCCGCCACCAGACCTTCTTTCGCCCGTTTAATTAAATCCCTGTCAGAGCGCTTTAGCTGCCGTGATCCGCTCCTTACCAGGTTCCGTTCAGAGCCAATTCTGCTCAGCTTTCGGCTTAACCTCGATGCCAGTGGTTCCAAATGTCAAGTGAACTATCAGATGCAGACAGTCAACCTAAAAGAGACTGTTAGGAGTAAATTGTCAACCCAGCACGGACACGGACTGTTAACTTATTACAGACTGCTGGGTGTATAATATCAACCTAACATAAACTACTAGGCGTAGACTGTCAATGTAATACAGACTGCTAGGTGTAGACTTATCAACCTAACACACACTTATAGGTATAGACTGTCGACCTAACACATACCGCTAGGTGTAGAATGTCACATAAAACAGACTGGTAGGTGTAGACTGTTGACCCAACACAGGCCGCTAGGTGTAGACTGTCAACCTAACACAGGCCGCTAGGTGTATAATGTCACCTAACACAGACTGGTAGGTGTAGACTGTTGACCCAACAAAGGCCGCTAGGTGTAGACTGTCACCTAACACAGACTGGTAGGTGTAGACTGTCAACCTAACACAGACTGGTAGGTGTAGACTGTTGACTCAACACAGGCCGCTAGGTGTATAATGTCACCTAACACAGACTTGTAGGTGTAGACTGTTGACCCAACACAGGCCGCTAGGTGTAGACTGTCACCTAACACAGACTGGTAGGTGTAGACTGTCAACCTAACACAGGCCGCTAGGTGTATAATGTCACCTAACACAGACTGGTAGGTGTAGACTGTTGACTCAACACAGGCCGCTAGGTGTAGACTGTCAACCTAACACAGGCCGCTATGTGTAGACTGTCAACCTAACACAGGCCGCTAGGTGTATAATGTCACCTAACACAGACTGGTAGGTGTAGACTGTTGACCCAACACAGACTGCTAGGTATAAACTGTCAACCTGTATGTGCCGTTGCTGTATGCTGATTGTTATGACAGGTAGCAACGACCGGCGCAGCAAGTTCTTCCTGGTGTTGGTCCACAGACAGACTCCGTTCAAGGTGATGCCGAAAGCTATATGGTTTCGTAGTGCCGCAGCTGCCAGTTTCGCTGAGAGGAGTACGAGGTGAGTAACATTTATTTCTTATTTATTTATCCCGGGTGGTCATTGTTCAGTGCGAAGTGATATACTCACCGCAATATGACAGGCGTACACGGGTATAGATTTTCAGAGTTAAGGGACATCAGTACCCGAAACCTTGGATTTACAATAGTTTTTTTTTTTTTGCAATAAGTTTGCTATAAGATTGTTTAACAAAATTTTTCGTATGTCATGGCATAAATAATAGATTCTCAAGCTCTATAAAATTATTAGAACTCCACTGCCTTTATTAATTTTTGACTAGGGGCTGCCGGCAAGAAAAAAGTGAATTTTTCTTGCCGGCGTTCACAGAAATGATACTAGTAACAATAGCCAAGCAATACGTTTTTTCCTACACGTGCTAAACAATGTTCTATGCCTTGGCGACGCCTAAAAATAGAGCGTCTCTGGTGCCTCGTCGAGTTTCTGGTTTACTATACGTCCATGGTTTCTCTTTCCACCTTATATAAAAGTTAACATTGCTACGGAACCACGTGGGACGTGTAGATGAAATAACAGTGTAAAACTGCCAGAAACTCAACAAATACGTTTCTCGTACGTAAATGCCCACTAACATGTGNGAACCACGTGGGACGTGTAGATGAAATAACAGTGTAAAACTGCCAGAAACTCAACAAATACGTTTCTCGTACGTAAATGCCCACTAACATGTGCATGAAATGGAAAAGAAACCAATTTAAGTAGCCAAAAATCTGTAATGTTACACTTTTCACTTGAAGATTAAAAATTTTTTTTACATATATTTGTTTTATGTTTGTTGTCAACACGCTTTAGTCTTTGCGCTTATGTGTGGCAGCTACGGACGGCAGGGAAATTTATTTTTGACAAGTTGACTTAGAAAGTTTTCAAATAACCTCAAGCCATCTACACAATGTTTTCCGAGAGCATAGTTTCGTGATCGTCTTACAGTGACTTAAGTTAAGTCTGAATTGAAGAGTCGATAGTAAACGCAATGAAATTGCCATTGATCCTTCGCGTCATTTTCTTTCTTCCCTCTTCAAGGACCGTTCAATCAGCCCCCGAGATTATTTGCCTTCTTCGGCAAGCAGGGTCAAGCCTTCCTGAGATTCCTTGTGCAAAGCAAATTGCCCTCCGGGGAATTTTTTTTTTGTTTTTTGTTTGCTGGCGGGGNTTGACAAGGCGGCCGTGCGCTAAATCCAGGCCCGGAGACTTAATTCCCGAAAAGGAAGGGGGGGGGGGGCGTTTATTTGCGCTTGTTATTGGCAGGCGGGATGCACCCTAGGATCTCAGGAGCGAAGTCGTTATAGGGGAAAAAGTTCCTCATCAGGAATTTCTTTGCATCCGGGCGAAGGTTGCGTGAGAAATACCGCCCGCCGGAGCTTTCATTTCACAAAGTTAAAATGGCCGACGCGCCGATGGAAGGCGTGGGAAAAGTTGGTGATCTGAAATTTGTTTAGGGGCGTAGGGTTTTGAATTTCCTTTTTAACTATCTTAAGATAGAAGGGAATCGGGCCAAAAAAATTAATTTGCTGTTCATGCTTTCGTAGCAGAAATCGTGAACTGTGCTATGCGCTGCTCACGCTCCAGTGAGAATTTTTGAAATCAACCTTTGAAAAATATCACTGCCCCTAACTGCACGTGTTTTAAAGGGCACACTTACTGGCATGCCCCAGTAAAGTTGGCAACGATGGAGGGAAAGTAGTTGCAAAACTTAACGTCGAATTAAAAGTTTTTGGTTAACACTTGCGAGTACTGAAGAGTTTTATTTTCCTTCCTGGTTTTTTAATGCACATGAGTGTAAGAATGAGCAAACCAGTAAAATATGAATTTTTCTCATAATCCCACAGCTCCACTTGAACAACGCGTGAATAAAATGCAGGCTCATGGTAATATTAATATAACGTGTGGTGGAAGAATACACAATGTGCATACAAGTAGATCTTAAGCAAAGCTTTCGAAAGCGCTCAGTTTACCGCGAACAGCATATATCTAAATGTAAGTCCTCTAGCGTGGCACGTATATGTTTGCTAAACCTTGACATCTTAGAGAATCTGTTTTGAAGTTAACCGTTGGGATAATGTTTAGCGTTTTTACTTTTAAATCACTATTTCTGATCTTGGAAGGGCCTTACCTCGAATACCAAATTAAACTGCGTCTCTGGGAAATGTGAAAGCAAAAATGCCGCATGCATCCCGATCTTCAGCCGTGCCCACCTACCAATTGAAACGGCTACACACTTAAAGCTTAGTCACTCTGTTCGAAACTGTTGCCCAATCGTCTATTATATATCTGAACTTGACATTATGTTAGCTGAATTATTAGGATATCTTCGATCAAATGGCACAGACCAGGGTCGATTCGGGAACTTAGCATGAAATCAGCTGATAGGCAAGTTATTCCGCTCTATATAATTAAATTTACTCTTTTGTTTTATCGATTCATTTCCACATATCTAACAGCCATTGAATTCATATCTTAAATAAGTTAATGTTCCGCTATGCAAATTTATGATTTACGAAAAAAAAAAATTACTCAAGACTTATTTGTCTTCAGTTTACAGCGAAACACGGAAACATTGAAATAGGCACGTAGCATTTAAATGGGATATCTCAGCCGCTACTGAACTTAGTTGAAATGCACAGGTCTGAATTCCCTATATCGTATGTCGCGAAGGGAAATGTAAGCCCGATTAAAGAATCAGTTTCCCACGGGGAAGGTAATGTGGCATTCAGTGGCGCGTGATGAACTGTTGCAAGGCAAGCTGGCGTTAGCTGAGTGCTGTACCCTGTTGCTTGCTAGTTCACACTTGCAACACTAACACGTAGCTCGGCAGGTGACGTCACAAGACGCGTGTAATGTGTCCCTTGCTGCTCGCTTGTGAGTTGTCGGAATGCATTCAGTTTCCCTGGTCTGCACGGTGGTTACTGGTTCCTGCCGCGTGCACCGAGAATGTACAGCAGTGAGCAAGCACCGGCTTACCTCGCAACACTTCACCACACGCCACTCGTGGCATTGAGCCTCACGCTACAGTACTGGCAAAAATAGCCCTCCTGTACTTTATGTACAACCGCGTTATCATCGGTCTGTGACGTTTGGTTTGGAAATCCATCTACTCCTATTTATATCTAAATTCAGAAAAATTAACATAGTTTGTAATTGACCCTGATTAGCTTTCAGTCAGAAAGCATTTAGCTCGAAAAATATCATAATACAGAAACGCATATATTTACAGAAGTTTAGTTTACACCAAAATTTATTAAGAACAGCTCTTACTTCGCTGGGGCAATGAAAAAGCAATAATGTACGTCCATGTTCATCCATCTCTTTATTCACGAAACAATAGTAAATATTTTACAAGCGAAGTAACAGGAATATTGTAAACATAACTGAAGCGCGCCATTAAAAAACTTTTTGAAGGCCCTGAAAGCTGGAAACGTAGTTTTATATCCGCTTTCACACACTCTGACGAATTGCAAATTATTTCGACTGATTCATTCGAAAATTGAAATGTATTCAACAGAGGCATTTACGTACTTCATTTATCGTACATGTTTTTGTTCAACAATTTAATGAACTTATGAAAACATTACTGTTTGAGGCGTCGTTGTTCGTGTCGAGACAGGACTGCGTATTTCAGCAACTTTTGTTGTAACAACATCACAGTAGTTCAGAAACTGAATGAAAGTAGCATTTATTACTTCTGTGAACACATCTCCGAGTATAAATGTAAACTCAGTTTAGTAATAAGGGCTTTCATTCTAGTTTTTCCCAATGAATATTACTACCGTAAGAATAGTACACGGTCATGAAATAATTATTTATGGCAATAATTACTTTCAGGTAAAAAAAAAAAAAAAAAAAAAAAACTGGCGTAGTTTACGGAAAGAGTCAGCGAGTGCTTCGGCTGCGGATATGTTTGCAGATTACTGTAGAAAGGCCTATACTGTGTAACGTGATATTGTGGCAAGTGCAATTATTAGCTGCTTTACTGTTTACTCCAAGAATCAGTGTTGCAGGAGTTTCTACATAATTAAATATACTTTAATTTTACTTCAAGTTTCTTTCACGTGCGCACAAATTGCTTCACTAAAGAGTAAAACATTTCGTTGATTTTGTGTGTATCTAAGCGAATATAGACTTAACCGGCACTGATATTTTTTTTTTTCAAAAGATGACTACAAAAGTACTAGCTTTACGGTGAACGGCCTGTACTTTTAGCAATGTGAGGCAACCAAGGCGTTTAGTGCAATTTGCAGTTAGCGAGCGACGGGTTAGGTTCTTTGTGCAGTCTGATAGCAAGTCTGAATTCACAATCTCCTGAATACTTCAGAACGTCATCATGCTTTGTGGCTGTTTCCTTTATTGTATATCATTTTAATTTTGGACCTTGCCACACGTTATTTGTAACCTTGAAAGCATCTAAGTTATTTTTAAAACATTCTTTTCAGCTTTTTGTTTTCATAGCTAAAAAATATACATGAAATAATTAAAAATATTTTGTAACATTATCACTAACTTTTTTACATACAACCATTGTAAATATTGAGTTCTCTTCTTGAAGGTTTTCTTGAAAAACGTTCTTTCTTAACAATTAAAATTAGAAAAAAACGATTGAATTTGGATAAGAAATATACTTTTTTTTTAATTGGGGGGTTTGAAACATCTAAAAAACAGTCAACTCTAGCAAAATATTTTGCAGTGTTACAAAATATGCGTGATTATTCTTCTTCCATACACAACATAAATCGTACTTATTTGACAATTTTGGTAGTTTTTGTATAAGTTTTAACGAGTTCTGCATGCTGTGTTTGCGCGCGCATCAGTGCTATGTTGAGAACTTCTCTCCTTCGACCTTGAAGCTGCTGTTACAATAGAAAAATTAAGCGTTAAGTTATGTGTTATCTTATGTGCTGGATTCCAATGGAACGTAGCAGGCCATGCGGGTTGTTTGCATTTCCTTAAGGGGGAATTACCCTTGCCATCTTGGATTTACGTATTTTCCTCCATAACTTAATTTTTGGAGTCAATATTTAAAAACCAAGCTTGTCAAGGCATTGGGAACATTTTAACAGTTATTTCGAAATCCCACTTATTATTCTTACACGATTAGTTTCACATCTGTAACCGTAATCAAACATTACCTAATTATTTAATAATTTCAATCCCACATGGGAAAATATAGGCATAATTGAAACCCTTTAAATTTCAAAAAATTCGTTAAGTAATCCTCTATGACATGTCTAGCTTTGATTTTTTATTTCTGGTCATACATTTTCATTACGAAGATTTGTAAGAAAATTCGAAGGTGGAGTGGGTACTACCCTCTTAAGCGTTAGGAGACACAGTTATATTTGATATCTGAAGTGAAACTTGTGAGGCGATGACCGATAAGACAGAGAAGTCGATGTCGTTGGCGGGAAGCTGTTATCTACAGTGATGCAAGTATGAACCTATTGAAAAGGAATGTGTGTACGTTTTTATGATTACATCTTTTCACAAAAATAAGCTTCTCTGATAGAAAACGTTGGCTTCGAAGTTTGATCTACTTAAAAAAAAACGGCAGTGTTACTCAGGGTTAAGTTAGGAGCGAAAGTAAACAGGACAGGCTTGTCGCAAGTTTCATTGGCTGGAATTAACAATTATCAGGTGAATTGCGAATCGTGAACCCAGAAGACGTAGCACTGTGTGTGTGAGAACCGCAGTTACTGCATGATTATTAAACCACACATTTTTTTAAATTGTAAATACAGTTTAAGGTGTGAAGTTCATGTGACGTGGAGGCCGGAGAAACCGCCGACAAGACTGTTTACAAGCGCTGGAAGAATCCTTGGTTTCGGAGTCCGCAAGCATCAGGAGGTCTCGTCATCTCAAGTTTTTCTTTGCCTAACCGTGCGACGAAAAACACAAGCTTTAGCGAATACCCCAATGAGAGAGACAGAGAGAGAGAGAGATAGATAGAGATAAATCATTAAATACCTATACAAATAAGCTTGAAACTCAAAGTAAATTTATAAAAAAAAAATTCTCCACAACGCTATGGCGATTTCTCTAGCTTGGATTCTGTTCTGGTAGGAGCTAAAGAATAGTTTACTACTAATATGCAGACGATCATTCAACCATGTCGCTTGTCAAAGTGGAAACATAGGCATACAATTTACGGCAAATATCCCGCAGTGCTAATGTTGTCATGCGATAAAGCTGTCAAGATGAACCGACAACCTGACAACAAATGAACCACAATATCTTTGTGCCCATTTCCAATTACTATGGTTCATTTCTTAGATATTTTTTTTTGAATAAAATGTCCCTTGGGCATTACAACACATTTTATTTCATTTTCTTTTTATTCGCATGAACACCGAAGGTTTTATGAATATTTTTATTAATATAAAGATTATGGGAATTCGGGGCAACGGGACGTGGGACCGGAACTCGGAGTTGTTCATGCTCTGTCATTCCGGTCCCCCGGCGGCCATTTTCCCCTAAAATTTCCTTTATTCCCTAAATTTTTTGTTTTTTCCCTTAAGATTTCCTGTTTTTCCCTCAAAAAATCACCAATCCCCCCCCCCCCCCNCAAAAGGAATTTTTTGATCAATCGGAAGCAATTGGGGGGACTGTTTTAGAGGGCAGAGCAGTGGTGGCCATATCGGTTTTATAGGCATAGGGTATGCAAAATCGATACACGCGGTCCAGGGTACAGAGCCAGAGCCGACCATCAGCCATCTTGGTTCTGTAAGCCATCTTAGCCGCCATATTAGATCCAGTTGACCATGACCTTGGTTCTAGTGACATTTAACCTTAAAGTACCTTGAACCCATAAACAATCCAAAACAATTCAAAAAATTCTAAAATATGTATTTACAAATATTTAAAAATTATTAAATATATATAAAATCCCGAAGGTAACAGGGTGAAGGTCAAGGTCAATGTCACCTGGATCCAATACGGCGGCTAAAATGGCGCTTGGTAAGGGACAATAGTGCCTCGTGTTATAGGGGCGAATTTGGCACATCTTATAAGTACAAAGGTACTGTCTGATAAAACAAAAAAGATTTCCGATGTAAGAACGAAGGTGCAGCTTGATACAGGGTCAAATGCCTAGCGACTGTAGGTATAGGCTATCCACGGTAAAGTGAGGACTTTTTAAGGCCCTCCCAGCAGGCATTAACCACAAATATATATTGTTTGTTGCCGTAAATAAGTGAAGATATTTAGGCGGCTCTTAACAGCGAGGTCTTGAGAACCGAAGAGGGTTATCGGGGTGAGAATGGAGCAGCACCGAAATGAAGAGGCCGGGGGAAACGGGAGATCCCCGAGAAAACCCGCCGACCAGCGGCATCATCCGGCACGATTCCCACATGCAAAAAATCCGGGAGTGACCCGGCCGGGGATTTAAATTGGTTTGCCATGTTGGGAGGTGAGCAGGCTAACCGCTCAGCCGCCGCGGCTCATATACATATTTTGTTGCAACCTCCGATGGTAATTTTTGATAGTAGTGATAATGTTTGCTGTGTTTATTTGTCACATGGTAATGTTTATATTAGAAATTGGCGGAAAGAAAAAAGTTACAAGGACGTAAAAAGTGCTCACTTTACAGTGAATGGCATATATTCGTTGTATAGGTACATGATGTCGCCCGACGTACAGTAGAAGAGAAATGTCAAAACCTGGACAACGCAGAGCGAGGCAGACCGTACACCTGCCTGTCCACAACGCACGCGTGCGAGTAATCCGGCGGCAAATCGAAGCGGGCCAGTTCTCCGTGTCGACGGGGAAATCACGTAGGTGCATTACTCGTAATGGAAAACCATCGCGCGCGCTTCGCCTCTTATCGACGGCTGCGTTCTGTTCGGCTGCCCGCAGTTCAACTGCGTCGGTTAGGAACGCCACGAGCTAAAGGCGAGCACGATGACGCCAAGCAAACTGCACAGGAAATATTTATAGCAGCCGAGGTGTTAACTTCGTGCATTGCTTCTAGCTAGTTTGTAAGTATCGGGAAATTAAACTCTGGATACAGCATATGCGTGGGTAAGCTACATTCAGTGGCGTAACTACAAACCAAAGACCCGGACGCAAACTCTGACGTCAGGCCTCTCATTTACGATGTCAAGCAAACTATAGGATGTTCACGATAAAATAAGAACTTTTTGGATTAAATCTAAAAAAAAAAAAAAAAAAAAAAAATCACTAAATCACTACCGTAACTACATAATATTGAAGTGCACCTCGGGTGAGTGAAGAGATTTGGGCGGCTCTTAACAGCGAGGTCATGAGAGCCGATTAGGGTGAAGTGAGGCGAGTATCGAGCAGCTCCGTAATGAAAGGGCAGAGGAAACGGGAGATCCCAGAGAAAACCCGTCAAACCAGCGGCATCGTCCGGCATGACCCCCACTTGCGAGAATCCGGAGTGACCCGGCTGAGGATTGAACGCAGTTCGCCTCGCTGGGAGGCGAGCAGTCTAACCGCTCAGCCACCGCGGCCCCAGGTGCACGTTGGCATGCGGGCCCCTACTCCAACTGTCAGTTAAGAAATAAAAATTGTCCTAAGACTCGGCATTGTGTTGCTAGCATAATGTTTTAATTGATGTCTACTGACGTTAGTGTTTCTTGTTTTATGTCAATTATACTAAGATATTTGCATGTGAGTAAGACTTTTGCATCCCTTAATTCCATTTGGATGGCACAGCAATAAAGTTATTAGGCCCATAGCGATGTTAATTTAACATATGGCGGTATGATACAATGTAATCAGAGAAGTAGATTCTAAGCAGGGCTTGCAAAAGTGATCATATAATGCTGTAAAAAAATGCATACTTCTGAAAATATGAAGGTATGTGCGCAGAATATTATAGTGGCCAGCTTAGCTATAAAATATAAACCCGAGTAAGTAATAGTTTTTAACTCGCATATTTCAAATTTCTTCTTCCTTGTCTTCATGGAAGCGAAGTCACCTTTTCTGGGAACCTGGGTCCATTTTGGCCACGGGGTTAGACGCAGCTGTGTCGCCTACTTTGTCGTAGTTAAGGGGGCAGTATCCACTCCATCTTCGAATTTTCTTACTAATCTTCGTAATGAAAATGTGTGACCAGACATAAAAAAATCAAAGCTAGACATGACATAGAGGACTACTTAACAAATTTTTGGAAATTTGTAGGGTTTCAATTATACCGGTATTTTCCCATGTGGGATTGCAATTATTAAATAGTTAGGTGATGTTTGATTACGGTTACAGATGTGAATCCGCTCATGTAAGAAAAATAAGTGGGATTTCAAAATAACTGTTAAAATATTCCATATGCCTTGACTAGTTTGGATTTTTAATATTGGCTCCGAAAATTAAGTTATGGAGGAAAATACGTAAATCCAAGATAGCAAGGGCCCTTCCACCTTAAGCCAATGGTGTGTGATAAAATTGGCATTAGCTCCTGGATAAAAATTCACTTCCGCTTCTTTCAACTCTCATCGGCGCTCTATACCTCTCTGTTATCCACCGACCAACGTCCCTCAACTCAAACCTTAATTACTGTACATACCGAGCGAGCTGGTGCGGTGGTAGACCTTCGGACTCTCATTGGGAAGACCTGGGTTTGAGTCCAGGCCCGACCCTATCCTGATTTCGGTTTTCCTGAAATCGCTCCCGGCGAATACTGGGATTTTTTCATACTACAGGCCATTGTTGATTCTTCCCCCGTCCCTGCTTCTGTATGCGACTTGCACCGTCTCTAATGACCGCTGTCGACAAGACGTTCCAGTGTTGCCAAATCAGCAGACTTCCACCAGATTGAGTGGATTTTAACTCCTACCTAGTGGGTAACATTGTTATCCAGTAGTCAATGGGTTATCTAGGGTTTATTTTTTTAACATTGACAGTGGGATGTGGTCAGGTTTTCTAAAAGGAAAAATGTATATGTCTGACTGAAGTATTCAAATATTTCATCAAATTGTGTTATACAGAGTGTATCAGTAGAGAGGTTACAAACTTTCAGGAGAGATAGAGTACACCTAGACGATCGGAAATCACATAGCAATGTATGGTCGGAAACGCTTTCCTGGCACGGTAGTGACGACACAAAACACAAGAAAGGAAGGACACGAACAGGGTCATCTGNTGTAGCAATGCATGGTCGGAAACGCTTTCCTGGCACGGTAGTGACGACACAAAACACAAGAAAGGAAGGACACGAACAGGGTCATCTGTTGCTTCGGTTTGCGTAGCGACATCTATCGCGTACACCAGCCAAAGGCGTCCCAGCATTTTTTGATGTACTAAGAAAATAAACATGTTTTCTCACCCTGTTCGTGACCTTCCTTTCTTGTGTTTTGTGTCGTCACTACCGTGCCAGGAAAGCGTTTCCGACCATACATTGCTATGTGATTTCCGATCGTCTGGGTGTATGTACTCTTATCTCTCTTGAAAGTTTGTAACCGCTGTACTGATACATCCTGTATAGTAAACCGGCAAATACCTCAAGCATTCTTGTCTAACTGTTGTTATTCATGGATTGGCACCAAGGTTTTGAAACACTCCAGAAGGTCCTGCATAGAGCTGACACCTTGAAAACTTAAAGATCTGCTACTGAAGGAGAAGCAGCCCTTAAGATGCTCAAGTTGAAGATGCTGTTAAAGTGGATAATATAGGATAATTTTTATGACCTCTAATTCGTGCAGTATACATGATTATTTGCTTTCATTATGAAATTGAACGAGTTTATTAACATTTTGTGTGTTTATATTTTTTGTGGCAATTAAATAATTTTACAAGTATGAAATACCATAACTAAAAAATGTTTTTAGTTAAGGGAAAAATGTGGACAATTGCTAAAAGGAATGTTAGTACATAAGCACGTGCATTTAACAAACTAAAATTTGGTAAAGGAACATCACTAAAAATAATACTACGTTAACATATTATTTTAATTTCTAACGTAAAGTAGGCATTTTGCTGTCTTTATTCAAAATATTATAATATGGATTTTCATAATGTAGTGGATTCTGGTGGATTTTCACCTGTGACGTAGTGAAATTCAACATATAAGTTTCGGCAACCCTGGAAGCCCTACCTACATACGGATATAAACAGTGTCCTAACCTCAAATCATACCCACCATTTTTCCGATACTGGAATACCAGAAAAGCAGCCCGACGTCGGAACTGGGACAACAGCTAATGCGCAGCTCGTAAGCAAACTCTACCCTGTATCTCTTCTGCAGCGCAATGGAGCCGCCTTACACGTGAGTGATTACACAGCTATAATAATCCATTCACGGTTTACTTCACGCTGTTCTGACGCCCTGCTAAAGTTCTACTTCCAGGATATTCCTCCGCCTAGGTCTAGAAAATTACACCAAAGGACAACGCACTGAATTCGTGCGCACTCAGTTGTAATAATATTTTGCGTCACTACTATTCCTTACTAGGCGCTACCAACACATATTATTTCTCACTGATTTATTCACATTTATTGTAAATTAAATATCACAAGTTATAAATTAAAATATAGATGAAACTTCGATGTAACGAAAATCAGATATTTTTTATGTTAGTAGAGGTATAAAACGCTTGTGATACACTGCATATTTAGGAAATAACTAAAGACGCCGTACGTAGGGTGATATTTCAAAGGCTTGATTTAAAAAAAAAGCCAAGAAACCGCGGATAGATTACTCCTGGCGACGAACCGGGAAACTACTGTGCAAGTTGAAGGTTTGCAGTAGCTGTGTTTCTTCCACGTTATTCTTGTCGACACGCGCGGTGTTGGGAGCGACGTGGCAACGTCGCACAGTTCGCACGCGGCACCGCAGAGGAGATGGGGGCGGGCGCGTGGGACGTCTTGACCTTGACACAGTGTACCGTTTAAACAACCCGCGGTCACGTAAATGGGGCACTTCCTCAGAGGGGAGGTACCGTCGTGACACGACCCGGCAACTCGGGCCGGTCACCACAGGCTGCGTGCCAATTACACAGGGGTAGAGTGCGTACACACGCAGCGTGTTGCCACTACCTTTGTTACACCGAAGTGCTTTTCTGCCAATAGTGTTGTCAAAAACAACGTTGGTGGGATTTGAGGTTAGAACATTACTTACATAAGCTAGATGCTTCGAGGTATTTCTACACTGAATCTAACCTAGTTTATTCCAAACAAAAATACTGCGACCAATCTTAATATTCGGTGGAAAAGCTCGTATGTAGTTTTTTTTCTGTTGCCTTTTTTGTGTTACCGAAACAAACATTCTGTATCTGAAAATATAAACTATTTCAAAATTTCTTCGTAACTTTGTTATGGTTTACGCAACAGTTTTGGAACCAGAACATAAATAAAAAATTAAAAAATTATCCTTTTCGTAACTGTGTAGATTATAAAGAAAACACAGACTAGAATTGAAATCAAATAAGAAAAAAACAGTTATATTTCCTAATAAGTCTCGGCTTCACGTTTTATTCTGAAATCCCTTGTTCTCGTGGCGTTTTTCAGGTTCGTAGTGGTTATGGACAATTCCTGACTACAGAAAATTTACATTTCACGATATGTTTAATAATTTCCTACTTAATTTCCACGCCTTGTTTATAAGCCATAAAAAGGCATGAACGTATTCATATTGTGAAGTTTACGTTATGATATTTCTGACAAACATTTGGTGTTTATAGTTCGTATTTTAAGCCTGTAGTGTGGAATAAGGCAAATAGCTAACTTTCTATAGCGATATTCTTTTAAGATTTTACCTCGCAAAATCTTATTCGCCAGGCAATTAAAGAATACGATATAGTGGGTTAGGCCAAGCCTTAACGTCACCTTAAGCGTAAACGTTTAAATTCGAGACTATGGAAATGCGTTAACTTGTATTTTACAAACATTACATTAAGAAGTAATAATACTATACTTACGTTCTCAACAGTATGGCGACTTCACCTGATCGACGAAAAGGTAACCAGTGTTTAGGTTCATCACAACGATAATAGTCATGTGACGGGATTATTCGCAATTGATAGATATTAATCTCAATAAAGTGGGAACCATTCACGAAGAATAATACAAGAAGGGCGACGTTATTATTATAATAACCAGCAGGGTTTCTTAATGTGCAACACATCTGATCGACAGGTAACCACATGAATAATGATTCCATAAAGTAAATAGACAACTAAACGGTATACGTACAGTGACTCGCATTATTATTTGGACACCTCGATTGAAAAAATAGATACATAGAAACTGTTGACCGTATTGTTACAAAAATAACTTCTTCCTGGTAAGTAAAGTTCCACAACCAATAAGCCATAAGAAAATCCGCCATAGAACATCAAATACACCCCGTAATTGTTAATAACAAACGACATTATATACATACAGAGTTACTTTAATATTAGGACAGCAATTTTTAAATTTGGTTTTGTACCAAGAGAGGAACTCACCTAGTACTGTTGGGGCTTAGGCCGTTTGAACAGGCACTTGACAGTTGTGAGCATTAGTAGAACAATGAGCCGTGAAACGTCTGAGACAACCTTCGAGCAAAGGCAGCTGGCGATATTTCACCATGCCGAGGGACGATCTTACCGCAATATCTCCAGATTGCTTAACAAAAGCAAAAAAGTAACCGTACTAGACGGAGTGCGGCGATTTGAGAAAGAAGACATGATTCTGTCAGTGGCTCGAAAAAGGTTAGCCTAAAAAACTGAGTGCACCCGACAAACGTAAAGTGATTCGCAAGGGGATGCAGGGTGAAAAAAAAAGTGCTCCGAAACTAGCAGCACAACATGGTGAAGAAACAGGCAAGCAGGCACATCCTGAAAGTATTCAACGTGGGTTGAGGGAAGAAGGGCACAATGGAAAGGGTAGCTCGTAGTCATGGGTGAGGCGAGCAAGCGTAAGAGACTCGCATGTGCAAACTTGCGCCTTTCATAAGCCAGCACATCGGCGGAAAGACGTGCTATTCGCGGGCAAATCGAAGTTCAACCTGTGCGGGTGTGATGGGACAGTTGTAGCGTGGCGACGGGCAAGTACGGAGCTCGACATTCAGAACCTTCAGCTCGCGATAAAGCGTGGTGGTGAGAACGTGATGGTATGGGGGTGCGTGCCCTCTGCCAGAGTTGGACTATGATCCCAAGTACAAGGCCCGTGTCGCAATGGAATGGTTCCTGTATGATTGCCACCCCAATGTGCTTGAAACCCCTCCTCAGGGTCCCGATTTAATAATAATGATAATGGCGTGTGGGGAGTGCACCCAGGGCAAGGCAAAACCCTCCGAGTGACGGTCTTTCCAGCTGGGACCCGTAGGTGACCGTCATCCCCGAGCACGACAGAGTGAAGCCCTAGAATGGAGCGGCGCTGGAATGCAAGGGCTGGGTAAACGGGAGTACCCCGAGAAATCCCGCCGGCAAGCGGCATCGTTCAGCACGATTCCCACATGCGAAAATCCGGGAGTGAACCCGCCGGGGATCGAACCCGGATTGCCGTGGTGGGAGGCGAGCGCCCTGGCCACTGCGCCACCGCTGCCCCTTTCCCGATTTGAATCCCATAGAGAGCATGTGGGATAAACTGGACGACAAAGTGCATACCACGGCTGTAACGTCAAACAATGAGAAGGCACTGCAGACGGCGTGGTTGGACATTTCTTCCCGGCGCACCCAGACGCTATTGCAAGCATGCCAAAACTGTTACAGGCTGTTATTGACCAAACAAGGATTCGCTACCAGATATTAGGCGTGTGGGTCCAGTGAAAGTACACAGTTGTAGCCATTGCTGTCCGAATATTAAAGTGACTCTATGCAATATGCATGCAGTGTCGTAAGTAATTAACAACGACGTGATGTATCTGACATTGTATAGCGACTTTTTTTTATGGATTATTGCTTGCAAAACTTTAATAATTAGGAAAGTATTATTTTTGTTATGCGATATGTATAAATAGAGATTGAATATATCCTTTTTTTCAGGAATTTCCAGGTGGCCGAATATTAACGTGAGTCTCTGTTGGTAGTTCGATAATAGTTACATTTACTCTGTTGAAAATAAGGAAAACAGTATAACATATGTCTTATTACGCAAGGAAGAGTATCGTTCGCAAACTATTTATTTAGTTTAGGAATAGTTACCCCGGAACGTCAGAAATCTTTCACACTATGTTCACATGCGGTACGGCAATGTTTTGTAACATTTCCTTGCTTGTATATTCTGGTACAGCTATCTGCTAAGTGTTTTTATTTGCCCTTATAAACAAGAAGGCATTCGGTAAAAAAAACACATACGTTCTTGAAAAAAAAAACATCGTACAGTCGAAAAAAAAACACTCGTCAATAAAACACAAAGTAAACTGCTAGAAATATTATAACTAAACCGGGCGAGATCTGTGTGGAGAAGTGAAATAAATACACTGTGAAAGCAAAGCGCAACACCCTGCGAAATATTCAACATTACACAGGCACACGTGGACGTTTCGCGTACATTATTTTAGAAGCGATCATTTTGTTGCGCGCTCTAACAGCGTCGCGCCCGTAATATTTTGGTTCCTAGTAATTCGTATACTGCGATGATGTCGCAACGCTTAGCGACAGCTGAAGTTTACAAATCATGTCCATATCGAACTTGAATTGCAATGCGAAGTGTTCGAATTACGTTTTCCGACGAAACAACGGNGAACTTGAATTGCAATGCGAAGTGTTCGAATTACGTTTTCCGACGAAACAACGGTGTTAAACGTGTGTTAAATGTGTCTGATCTAAGAAAAGAACACACACTTCNGAACCCGCCGGGGATCGAACCCGGATTGCCGTGGTGGGAGGCGAGCGCCCTGGCCACTGCGCCACCGCTGCCCCTTTCCCGATTTGAATCCCATAGAGAGCATGTGGGATAAACTGGACGACAAAGTGCATACCACGGCTGTAACGTCAAACAATGAGAAGGCACTGCAGACGGCGTGGTTGGACATTTCTTCCCGGCGCACCCAGACGCTATTGCGNTAACGTCAAACAATGAGAAGGCACTGCAGACGGCGTGGTTGGACATTTCTTCCCGGCGCACCCAGACGCTATTGCGAGCATGCCAAAACTGTTACAGGCTGTTATTGACCAAGCAAGGATTCGCTACCAGATATTAGGCGTGTGGGTCCAGTGAAAGTACACAGTTGTAGCCATTGCTGTCCGAATATTAAAGTGACTCTATGCAATATGCATGCAGTGTCGTAAGTAATTAACAACGACGTGATGTATCTGACATTGTATAGCGACTTTTTTTTATGGATTATTGCTTGCAAAACTTTAATAATTAGGAAAGTATTATTTTTATTATGCGATATGTATAAATAGAGATTGAATATATCCTTTTTTTCAGGAATTTCCAGGTGGCCGAATATTAACGTGAGTCTCTGTTGGTAGTTCGATAATAGTTACATTTACTCTGTTGAAAATAAGGAAAACAGTATAACATATGTCTTATTACGCAAGGAAGAGTATCGTTCGCAAACTATTTATTTAGTTTAGGAATAGTTACCCCGGAACGTCAGAAATCTTTCACACTATGTTCACATGCGGTACGGCAATGTTTTGTAACATTTCCTTGCTTGTATATTCTGGTACAGCTATCTGCTAAGTGTTTTTATTTGCCCTTATAAACAAGAAGGCATTCGGTAAAAAAAACACATACGTTCTTGAAAAAAAAAACATCGTACAGTCGAAAAAAAAAACACTCGTCAATAAAACACATAGTAAACTGCTAGAAATATTATAATTAAACCGGGCGAGATCTGTGTGGAGAAGTGAAATAAATACACTGTGAAAGCAAAGCGCTACATCCTGCGAAATATTCAACATTACACAGGCACACGTGGACGTTTCGCGTACATTATTTTAGAAGCGATCATTTTGTTGCGCGCTCTAACAGCGTTGCGACCGTAATATTTTGGTTCCTAGTAATTCGTATACTGCGATGATGTCGCAACGCTTAGCGACAGCTGAAGTTTACAAATCATGTCCATATCAAACTTGAATTGCAATGCGAAGTGTTCCAATTACGTTTTCCGACGAAACAACGGTGTTAAACGTGTGTTAAATGTGTCTGATCTAAGAAAAGAACACACACTTCNAATTACGTTTTCCGACGAAACAACGGTGTTAAACGTGTGTTAAATGTGTCTGATCTAAGAAAAGAACACACACTTCAGACGAGGTCTGTCGAGTGCTCTCAAGATGTCACGCACATTAGAAACTCCCTTTCAGAGTACACTGTAAAAAAATTTCCTGGTAAACTTCCAAAACTGCAATGGAAGTTTTTAACCTACACACTGTATGGAAATAACACCACACATCGAGCTGCAGATATAGAAAAGTTTAGCGTCGCTGCTGTACAAAGTTGGGAACTTCCCTACGCATTTGACTGCTTCCTGAGCACATGTGGGAACGTTGCCATATATGTGTGGCAAACGACCTTACCATTCACGGTTTCTTACTGTATGTATACACCGATGTGGAAAATTTTGCGAATAATTTCTTAGAGTGTACTTCAAAACTGCTAGAAACGGTTTTTTTTTTTCCTTATTCAAAGTTCTGTATCTCAAAACACCTGTACTCGCCAGACACATGTAACACTACTCAAGGCCACTGCTAGTGGGCCCCATAGAGCGCTACTGTCTCGCATTGGTCGGTGGCTACGTCTTAACCCAGTCGTAGTTCCCATACTTCTATCTGCAGTGTACACGTGGCCAAGCCTGAGGGGATTAATCAATTCGATAGACAGTATAGCGCGACCATTCCCAGTTAAGCGCAGACATTTTTTGTATTCAGTTTAACTAATACAATCTTCAGCAAATCCAACATGGCATTTTAGGATGTATTTTCAACATTAACATAGGAATTCTTTGTGATTGAGATCAGCAAAAACTTCGTATCTTTTTCATAAAAAAAAAAGGACTAATTACAATTTCAGTGCAAACACCGAATTTCTCGATATTTTTCCCTCCAGAATATACCCAGTATTTGTGGCGCTAGTTATCTCTCTCCCCCCTTCTCCCTTTAGCAAACAGGTGCGCTTAGCAAGGAACTCGCCAGTCGTGGCATCCCTCTTGATTACTGCACTGCACATAAGGAATGCGCTATCTCAACTTTTCACTATCATTTCGACAAATTCCGACCATATCGTTAAACATCGACGGGGACCCAAAAAAAAAAAAAACGGGAATTTCGTCATAACGTCTTTATTTCTTAATATTTTTACACCAAATTTTGATCACCTTCAATGTATTCTCCCTTGACCACAATACACCTCTGCAAACGATCCTTCCATTGTTCAAGAAATATTTTAAATTTACTTATCGGGATGTTCTTTAGGCCTTCCGGCGATTTTTGTTTTACCTCCTCCACAGTGGCAAAACGCTTCCCTTTCATGTCCCTTTTGAGTCTGGGGAACAAAAAGAAATCACAGGGGGCTAGATCCGGTGAGTAGGGGGGGTGGACAATTGGTGTCATGCCGTTTTTGGTCAAAAACTGCTGTACGGAGAGAGCGGTGTGGGCCGGCACGTTATCATGATGGAAGAACCAGTCGCTTGTGCGCCAAAGATATGCCCTTTTCTTCCGGACACTCTCCCTCAATATTTTCAAAACCTCCAAGTAGAACTTCTGGTTGACAGTTTGATCCGGGGGAACGAACTCCGTGAACTCCGCGTGCATAACACCTCTGCAATCGAAGAAACAAATGAGCATTGTCTTGATGTTTGACTTCACTAGTAATCAGTAATCAAAACATGCCTGAAGTCGACGCTCCCTTTGCTCGCCTGTGAGAAGGCGAGGGACAAATTTGGCTGCAACTCTTCTGATGTGCAAATCGTCGGATAAAATCCTCTGAATTGAACTCCATGATATTCCAGACATCTCACGGAGTTGATCAATGGTTCGGCGACGGTCTTCACGAACGAGAGCATTGATTTTGTCGACGTTTTCGTCACTTCTTGACGTTGAGGGGCGTCCTGAACGGGGTTGGTCTTCAATTGACATTTATCCATTTTTAAAGCGTGAAAACCACTCGTAGACTCTGGTTTTACTTAGGGCAGCATCCCCATAAGCAGTCTTAAGCATTACAATAGTTTCCGCGGCCGATTTCCCAAACAGGAAAAAAAATTTCACAGCCCCGCATTGCTCNAAACAGGAAAAAAAATTTCACAACCGCGCGTTGCTCTCGACAATCGGCCATCACGTTTTCGTCGAAATGGAAAAAAGTTGTTTCACTAAAAAAATTCCCACGGGTGAACCGATACACTCACAGCGACAGAACGTCGCACACTAACTCAGGAGACGTGTCCTTAACGGACACGTGGTCGAACAATGGGTACCCCCACTCTCCCTCCCCAACGCAGCCCAATTCCCGTTACTTTTGGGTACCCCCTAGTATATTGACATTGCACATATCTCGTAATAATTATCTCTTACTCCGTTGTCGCTATCATCGACATCGCAAATATCGACCATATTGATATCGCAAACATAGGTCGTACTGACCTCGCAAATACTGTTCGTATTTACATTTTAAATATCTAAATCGGAATATCTGTATTGGTTTTCCGCTAAGTAACTATAACCATATATATTAAATGAACAGTTTTTTCATTGCTATTGTAACGTTTTAAAATCAGAACAAAATAAAATTAATACTTTGAAAATAGCAATATTGAAACATTTTCGAATAACGCGTTATCGGAACATAGCAATATAATAGCTAACGTCGCAAATATCGTCAACATTTCACTCCACTAATATTGCGACATGCTATTATTGCTCTGTCGGTTTTTTCCGGTAAATTAAACACTTTTAAAATCAACATTTGGAAAATATCACTGCCCGAGAACTGGCACAGGGGCTACCGAAGGTTCCCAGTTAAGTTGGCCGCGAATAAAGAAAAACAGTTCGAAGTCTGTACGTTGCATTGCGAGTGTAATGTTTAAATTTATTCCAAATAAAGCTTGTTTTCTCTTAATTTCACAAATTAGAGTACGAAATGGCATATTAGCAACATATTTAAGCTCTCAAAAGTTTCACAATTTTTTTGTGACGCTTGAGTAATGTCACTTAGCCCTCGGAAATTGGAATTTTAAATATGGCAGAAGAGAGTGAAGAGATTTGGACGGCTCTTAACATCGAGGTCTTGAGATGAATATAGCGGAAAGATATAAAAAAGGACAGAAGTAGATTTCAAGCAAAGCTTTCAAAAGTGCCCAATTAACCGTGGATAGCTTATTCATTGCTAGACCATGTAGCAATGGGGATATAAAAAAAATACGGTCTCGTGGTCGATATATCACCATATCGCACAGCCCTACTGCAGACGGTGCGATATATCGCCATATCGCACAGCCCTTCTGTAGACTGAAGTCCGGCGTCGTGGTCGGAGGCGTAGAAGGAAACTGAGGTAGAGTGCGTGCCCGAGGTGCACTGTAGACACCTTCAATGTTCCAACGTTGGACTACTTTTCTGCCTATACGAATACCATAAACGACGGGGATAGGTGTTGAGGTTAAGTAAACAAGTGCTCTGAGATGTGTGTATACTTTCAATTACCAATGTTTAATGCAGTTAGATTAGATTCAAATTGGTATAAATATTCTATTCATGTAAAAGAGCTTGTATTTTCAAAATTGAGATATGCATTAACACGCTAATCACTGTTGACCATGTAACTTTGGTTTCGGGTTGGTCAACGCTGGGTACATGCGCAGAAGACGGGAAATCGATCTAAAGGCTGTTCACTTTAAAGTGAGCAAATTTGAAGGCCCTGCTTAGGATCCACTTTTCTCCCCTATTCTGTATCCTTCTAACGTGTAATATTAACAGTGACCTTGAACACGTTACTTTGTTCGTGCGTTAGTCAAGTGTAGCCGTGAAAACGTCAGGAATTTAAATACGTTACTGATAAACAAATTCCTCAACTTGTGCGCATTAAGTGACCCACTTCTAAAACGATGCCAAAACATGGAACTATTTTCCCTATAGTCTATTCGCGGTTTCTTCGCACTTTTTAAATTGAACATTTGAAAAATCACGCAATGTTTGACATGTTTGGTTATTTCCTAAATATGTGTTATATCACCAGCGTTTTATACTTGTGTTAAAATAAAAGTACCTAATTTTTAGTTGACTTAAACTTTTACTTATATTTCATCTACAAATTAAAATATTTTATTTCTAATTAACATGGTTTAAAACAGAGAGAATATAGGCGTGTTGGTAATACCGCGTAAGAAATAGTTCTAATGAAAAATATTGTTACACTGAGTGCGCACGAATGCGGCGCGTTGTCCCTTTGGTGTAATTTTCTACACTTTGTTGAGCTTTGTTTGTATGAGGCGGAGGAATATCCTAGAAGTAGAACTGGGCTCTCAGAGTAGTTGGAAGTAACTGTGAGTGGACTATAACTCGTTGCCAGCTTTACACGACAGTATGCCAGTCGCGTGTCTGAAATGTTTTTCAAAAGTTGATTTTAAAATTGCTCACTTTACCGTGACGAACATAAGCATACCTCATGTTCAGTGGGGCCGCGGTGGCTGAGCGGTTATCATGCTCGCCTCCCACCAAGGGCGAACCGGGTTCAATCCCCGGGACCGGGTTCACTCCCAGATTTTCGCATGCGGGAATCGTGCCGGAAGTTGCCACTGGTCCCGGCGGAGGGGAGGGGGGGTTTCTCGGGGATCTCCCGTTTCCCCCGCCCCTTAGTTACGGCGCTGTTCCACACTCACATCAATCGCCCTTATCGGTCTCTCAAGACCTGAGAACCACCAGAATGTCTTCACCCACTCGGTCTGTGGTCGGGTGTCTGCACTTTGTCCGGGACTGTACCGCACCACACAAAGCCCCCCCCCCCNAAAGGCTGCAGCTGTGTGTCCCGAGGTCTCACGTGGTCTCTGCTAACCGCCGACCTCTCTCGCCGAGAGACTGCTCCATCTGTGCCCTAATAAGACTGTGGCGTCGCCGGCTGCTGTGACACTGAATAAACGAGGGGTGTGGAGGGTGTGCCATCAGTCGCCATGGTAACGGGGGTGTCTTCCCTTATCTCCTGCCAAGCCACAACGCAACCTACTACAACTTCCCTACACCTCCGGCCGCGTCAAAGACCTTACGCAATTTGTAACGCTGCACTTTTATTTTACACCCGCGTTTCATGTCACCATGTGCACGTGTATACATGTATATACACGTACATATATAACTATGCGTGTTGAAAAAATATATTATGCACGTACATGGTCTGTCTCACGAATGAGTGCACTGAAGGGAAAGATTTGTTAGTGGCTACAAAATCTGTTTGGTTGATGATTTCCAAGGCGAAATTTCGTTGCTGGTACAAAACACATTGTGGTGCCCGATAACACGTATACTGATAAGTACTAACGCTATTTAGTGTTCACTGTGATATTTGTTTACTAACAATACATTTATTGGCTATCACTAAAAACATTTAGTTGGCAGCAATAGCATTAATGTCATCCACAGTAATAAAAGTTTGCTGCGACTGCAAAACTGCGTCCATTATATTCTGCGCATGCGCTCTGGCTGGCATATTCGAATTGGCCACCTTCTGTCTGGCCCCGACGCCATATTTGTCCGTGTTTGTTTCTTTGCATCAGGTTACGAACTAATCCATGAGGGGATATTCTTAAGAACATGGTTCATATCATTCCTTTCTTATAAATACGTAAATGTTACACGTTAATGATTCCAGAAAATTAACTTTCCACGAGGTGAAGTGTGCAGGCCTTGTCGTGTGTGCCACATATTTAACTCCAGTTATCTACATGCTCCAGACAGCGCGCCGATCAAGGTGGGGCAATAGTAACACACTGAGCGTGCATGTGAGAGGTCCAAGGTTCGAGTCCCGCTCCTGGCGATGTTTATTTTAGTTTTTAACTGTTGGTGACCACAAACGTCATTTTGCAGTTGTCACTAAATACTGGAATGACAAAAAACTTTTGTTGGTGCTACAAAAATTTTGTGATGTCTATATTGACAAAAGTATTTTGTGGCCACCAATAAAACTATGTTGGTCCCCACCAAAACAGTTTTTTCAGTATGTTCACTCAAAAGCAATTATTTTATTTAATAGTTTGTATTATTTATACATTTTTAAATTTATTACAGATGGTGAATTTAGAATAGTTCTACAATTCCTGAGATGGCAATTGCAGTTCTTACAGTGCAGTAGCATTTGTAGTCTTATTATTATTATTTTCGAGGTTCGAGCAGAATATTTCCCGTACGAAAATAACTTGCAAAATTGTTATGAAAAATACTAGCTAAGTTCTAGATTTACTTAAAAGAACAAAATGGGATAATTATCGTGCGACGCTGTTTTTACTTTATGAGTATATTTATTCTCTTAGTTTGAGTGGGCTTTCTTCAATTATTTTAGCTAAGATTAACTTAAACTTATATACAAAACGTGCTATTGAAAATTTCGTTGTGTCAAAAAAAAAAATGAAGTGATTATACTGCCATTATCAAAAGTTAGCACAGTTCTCTATTCTTATACGTGCAAGAAAGTAGTTTCTCACCTCCGGGCTTGTTGCCCGTTAAACATGTGCTTGCATTTTAATTCAAAAGTGAGTCAAGTGACAGTCAACAAGGCGCACGCACCACATCAAAAGTAGGTAATATTTAAGGCGGGTTAATTCTAATGCAACCTTACAGCTTTTCCAAACTAACATTGTATAATATCAATATGAAATATTTATGTTTTTGGAGTTATACTTCTTTTGGCACGTTGAGGGTAAAAGTTTAGTGTGCAACGGAAGTTGCGCGCACACAGTGTAACGAAATTCGACAGTGAACGTGGTAGGAGTATGACCCAACGCGCATGCGCGTATCTTCTAGCTGAAAATCAGTTCATCTAATAAGTATATTAAAAAATATTTCTTTTATATTAGTAATTCATTGTGAATATATATATATACATAATTAATTACTAATATAAAAGAAATATTATATATATATATTTATATCTTATTAATTAATTTTACTTACATTGGGCCGTCAACATTTTGTGACAAAAATTGTACAATAACATTTTGAAAGTGTTTTCAATTATTTGAGGTTACTTTTTGTAAGTATTATTATTTTTTTAATGGCCACTATTTCTGTATACAACATATGGAGGGGCGTATATGGACAGAGGTGAGAATAAGTTACCGATGATTTTAAGTGGAGACTTTAACGTCAATTTCAGCTTAGAAAATTCTGGTCTACTTATCAATTATTTGCACGAGGGTTTACATCTTTCCATAAATAATGACCCTACAGTTTCTACAACACGACACGGTACCACCGATGCTGTATTTACGCGATATTTGCATAACGTCTATACAAGACTATTTGTGTCATATTTCAGTTATCACAAACCGCTTGTAACTCACATGCCCATTCAGTCACCATTAGAAGAACCAATGGAAATATATTAATTTAATTAAAATATATTTCACTAATTTTTATATAACAATGAATATTTTAATTTTTTTTAAACTGTATAAAAATAAATATTATTTAAATTAAATTACGTTCTTTAATCAAACCTTTATTAATTGTATTTAACGTCTTTCTTCGGTCATTTTATTGTTTTTCTTACTTACATAAATTATTTGCATACGTAATAAAATTTTATTTTAGTTACGCCATAGAAGTATAACTACTAACGTGCGTACATAAGTACACGCACCCATTTTTTTATGCACGGCATATTGCTTATTTCTAACAATAAATGCAAAAACAAGAACCATTATCACTGCTCACAAATTACTCGCCAACCGACAACCTCATAGGAGCCGAGTTTGATGGAGCAAGGGCGACAATCGCACCCCTTTTTTCAGTCAACAGAAGCATCACCTGCCAATGTTGACACCCAGTGACTAGTCACAAATTCGAATTGTAGGATAAGTATTCAGAACTTAAGATGAACTATACTTGGCACGTATTTTAAATCAAAAGCAGCACTATTTAAGTAGAAATTATTTTATTTAAATCTAAAAATAATACAACACTCATTAAGAGAGAGAGATTGAGAGTGGTAAGATTATGATGACGTGAGCACTGGTCAAGGAAAGTTACTCGTAGCAAAACAACAAGCCATTTCAAGCACCGGTTAGGTTAAATTTAATTGGAAACACCTACACATTACTATTATTATGAATTCTTTGTAATTAATCCATGGTCTGTTGAGCGTCCAGTGAAGTTTACAGGAAAGTTCCTAGATCTGTCCATTAAGGGGTATCAATACCCACCATCTTGAATTTTTAGAATTTTCTGCAAAATCTTGCAACTTTGTGAATATTGCATTTTACGGAACGACACGACACAGGACATTCCTTTGTACGTTGTCTGAAGTTGGTATTTCTTGACTACAACGGTTAGTTCAACTAGTCTAGTCGCCCACAGGAAAAATCACCTACTTCTTCCCAGCTGTTACTAGCTATAAATTAATAAAGGCAGTGAAAACGCGACAACTCGATAAAGCTCGATAAGCTATTATTTATGACGTGTCGTGTGAAACTTTTCGTTGAACCAACTTAAATGTACGTTATGGCGCAATAGGGATAAATTAAAGACGGCGGGGACCGATCCCCATTAAGAGCTATTGAAATATAATGTCCAGAACAGAATTAGAAGTGCTTTAATATATTTCGACGGGATTTATTTTATTGGCGATATACTTGAATCAACAAAAATTACCACGTACATGCAGCAATAAACAATTGTCGACTGTTTTTTTTTCTTAGAAAAAAAAATGATATGGAAACCACAGAATCAATAAAATAATGCAAAGTAATAATTGTTTTTAAATTAAAAAAATTATTATACAAAACTGTTTTATATTGTTCCGGTAGTCCGGCGCCGAGGGATGGGGGATGACCCATTTCCGCCCTCCTCACTCCTCAGGTGGTCAGCTCCTTGGTTGGGGGGAGGGGGGGGGTCCGGGGGAATTATCGACAGCTGACCTGGCTGGCCCCCC